>JASCZW010005981.1:0-119241 GCA_034211315.2 Aedes japonicus | reverse complement strand
AGCGTCGTTACTATGAAACATCTTAAAGAAATATGAAAGTTTGTTCTGATTCAATTTAAAACCATTAGTTTCTACGTTCTTTTAAACGATCAATCAATTCTTCACCCTTAATGTTTGTACCATTATATTACATCTTCTGTGTATCAGAAACAGATGTCTTTCTTGTTCCTATTCCCTATGTATGACAGAATCAATCTTTCAATTTGAAAGCCATCATTTTCATCACACTTTATTGAGTCTTTGCCTCTACTTTCGCATGTCTCGCTCGACCGGACCCCATTACCCCTTTTCACCAGCCGGTGCGAGCGACGGACGGCGTGTCAAAACATATCAGTGTCTCAGTCCATCGGTTGTCAACGCATTACAATTGCTGCTAATTGTCGTTCTGTTTTTCTATTTTTCATAATTTCCCTCCTCACTCGGACGGACGTTCAATGTCAACCAAGTCCACAGAGTGTAGGAACGGCGGGGGGTGGCAACAAACTAAACAGCACTAAATCGCCCAACTTCGAATGGAGTAGTGGAAAAACTTTTGCTTTTGGCCGCAGAGAAGACACGCGCAACCAAACGTTCGCCAAAGCAGAAAACCTCAATTATGCTCCGACCTCGTTTTTACATTGGTTTTACAATTGTCAACAGAAGCGGCACACTTCGGGCGTCTCCGGAAAGGCACACAGACAACCGGGGGTGCCGAGTGGATGTAGTTGTCTGTCAACTTCTCGGAAGCACCATGGATCTCGTTCCGTCTCTGTTGTCATAGTTTCGGGCGATGGAAAACTTTTCGACAAGCATTTTTGTTAACTTTGTAATTTCGAATCAGATAAGATTTTATCTGTTTTGTTAAGCAGTTGAGAAAGTTGCTGGTCGAGAGAGTTGAGTAAACACCGTTTTGTTTGAAAAAAGGCCCTGTAATTACTAGTTTCAAACACAGACTGGATTTGAAAAGCGTACAAGTAATAATCAAACCCCTTTCAAATTGCTCCCCAAAACAAAATCTGCCCTAGATATGTCCATAGGTCCGATCGTTCTCATGCCTTCCAAATCCAGCAAGTTACCAATCGACCTGAAAATTCAACAATCGGTCGGTCACATAGAAGTCTGGTCGCCCCCACAACTACATGGTAATCCACAACCAACCGGCTACCACGCTATGACTATGTGCAATGTGAAAAAACTCGCGCAGCGTAACCGCAAATTTTACGCACGCAAATTACCTTCATTTTCTGTTTGTTTGCTGTTTACAGCCATACAGTCTATTAGCGTACACACATACCGATAGTACGGGCCGCACCGGTAGATACTGCACCGAATTGCCGGCTTTGCTTACTCAAACGACCGCAGCGATCGCACTTTGGTTGTGGTTTTACTGCTCATTTTTCGATTTCGCGATCAAAGTCGAAAGAAGAGCCAAATTTGAAGAGCAAGAAACAATAATGAACTGTTGTTATTCATTAGGTAGTAGAGTGATTTTGTTTTGCGCCACTGCTTTCCTCCGAACACCTCCGACGGTCGGAAGTTTTGTGTTTGTGACCGAGGCAATGAACACCCGCGGTTTTCGGTTTATGAAAAACGGGGATTGAAGGTTAACGTCCCACTGTAGTTAGGACGAGTGTGGGAAGTGATCATTGTCATTGAAAGATGTCAAGTGATATTGAAAAAGATGGTGCCGAAGTGTCACTTGTTATCCAGGCAATGAGGATGTAGATATTTAACTCCAATTGCTCCATGAACACGTTTTGCTTTTTTTTTTTTTTTTAACTTTTTATTTATTCCAAATTTTACATTGTTTTACATTCATATATTATCCTAGGTGATCCTGCTAAGTAATTAACATTTCAACCTTATATGCTATCATTAATATCTAATTGTGTTAGTATTATTTTTACTTTGTCTATTCAGAATTTTTAACAGGGTTTATTTTGCCTGCGTGTCAGAATTACAGTTGATTTCTTAAAACTAGTTCTTATCTATAGAGAGAATTGATCATTGCAATTGAAGATTGCAATGATTTTTGTCTAAAATTATGAATTATTTTGTTGGACATTTCTTCTAGAGTCTCAACGTTTGAAATTCTATGTAATTCAATAGTACTGAACTAGGTGTGCAGCTTCAAAATCATTTTCAGAACTTTGTTCTGAATCTTTGAAGTGCTTTTTTCCTAGTTGCGCAACAACTAGACCATATTGGCACAGCATAAAGCATGGCCGGTCTAAAAATTTGTTTGAATATTAGAAGTTTGTTCTTTAAACAAAGTTTGGATTTTCTGTTTATAAGAGGATACAAACATCTTATGTACTTATTACATTTGGCTTGAATGCCCTCAATGTGATCTTTAAAGTTAATTTTTGATCAAGTATCAGTCCAAGATATTTTACTTGACTTGACCAAGAAATTGAACTCCGTTCATAGTGACTATATGACTATTACTTGGTTTCAAAAATGCAGCTCTAGGTTTGTATGGGAATATTATAAGTTGAGTTTTGGAAGCATTAGGAGAAATCTTCCATTTTTGAAAAATAATCTGGTAAAAATATCCAAGCTTTTTTGTAGCCTCCTGGATATAAACACGAAGACTTTTTCCTTTAGCGGAAATGCCTATGTCATCAGCAAAGCAAGATTTTTGACACCCCTGAGGTAAATCAGGGAGATCTGAAGTGAAAATGTTATATAGTATTGGCCCAAGTATGCTACCTTGAGGAACACCAGCTCTAATGGGCAATTGAACAGATTTACCACACGTTTTGCTTAATTTATGTCACGTCCATATGCATGTCATTGATAATTGATTTGGCTTGCAGATGACTTTAGACAAGAATTAGCGACTGATTATTGCTAAAAGTTTGCAGCCTTGGTGGTGATTTTGTTGGCCTTCTTCCTAATATGGATTTTCTAAACTAAAGAAACAATCCACTGCAAAATAATTATTTATCAAAACCATAGACCATAGATATAGGACATTCTAGAAAGAAAGTATCTACAGTGAGGCACTCATCTTACTTTCTTTTAAAAATTAGGGAGCAGATGCCTGCGTTGGTCGAAAGATCATTTAGGATAACTTTTATATGGGTCCCCTCACATTGCTCAATTTCAGGCAATGAGAAGGCGGATTCTTTAGCAAAGGTGGGCGCACAAGAAGGCGAGATATTCGAAAGATGAATTTCACATGATGAACTTTTCCCATTAGTACGTCCGAGTTCTCTTCAAAGTTGGCAAAGCGATTGGAAAAGTAATTCTCTTGGGCGGTGGTTACATTCCATTATTCCAAATGTTGCGTTGAGATCGTGGTTCATAGGTCTGGATGTAAGTCGGGGTTTCATTCGTGTGATATCAAGACTTATGTCCAACCACTACTCGCTAGAAGCAATATATGTAGGTGCGGAACCGGTTATGATGACATCGCTTATGCAGTTTGGCATTGTCCCGATAATTATGCCCTCCAGAGCACGACTATCGGATACCCTAGTGGCTCGAGGTAGACAACCCTTCTACGAGGTAAGAGATGTTTTGGGAATGCGGGATCTTCCAAACATTCAAGTGATTTACAAATTCCATTGTTTGTCTGACTGAGAGTGTGATGTCATCACTTCCTTCCCATCCACTCGAGTAAATTCCCTACCATTCTCTCCCAGTTATATTATCCTTTCGTTTCCGTGCTACTTGTACTTGCCCAGCAAGCTGTGGTCACCCATCTGCGGCTTTATTCCTGAAAGGGAATACAGGAAACGAGGATTTGGTAGATGTCGCAACCATGAGCAGCAAATAATGACTTAAATAAGTTACCTGCCAAACGATAATGTGACCCATTAGCCTCGAGCTAGCCACGAGGGGTGCCAACTTTTACTAATATCGAAAAATAAAATTTTGTTAACAACGTTATTGAACATCGGCTCCGTAAAGTGCTGCACACGCCTGAGCCTAACAAATAAACGAACTAAATTCACAGCAAAACAATCTATGAATCAACTGTAGCAAGCACTTCTGCTTTAAAATAAAAAATGCCATATTTGCTTCAACTATTTTGAATGGAATGATTTTTTTTCTGATATGCAAATACTGCATAAATTTTTAATTGTTTATTTTTTATTTTTTATTAGAAACTTTAAATGGGTGAAACAACAGATAATTCTCATTCTTTAAATTTGTTTACATAACGGTTTTCTTTTGGAAATGACGTATACAATTTATTTCTACTAGAATTTTAAATAAATTAAAAGATCTGTCAAAAATTTCAATAAATACAAAGTTTTAGTAGAACTAAACATCAGTAACTCTTCACCAAATTTTGAAACATTAATGCAGGGACCACTTAGGTATGGAACAACATTTTTTTCATCTGCGTTCCCGGTTTGATGACTGTACCTTCTACCTTCCGTTTTCTCTTCATAAATGCCCAGTAGATTTCAATGGACCTGAGCTGGGGACAATTGGGCGGTTTGAGGAATTTCGGAACAAACTGGACTTGGTTGTCATTGTACCATTGTTGTACTTCCAAGCTGTAGCGACAACTCGCAAGATCCGGTCAAACTGTAACCGGACCATGATGTTACTGGATGAAAGGCAGAATTCACTGTCGTAAACCTCCGAGTTCATCATTTTCTTAGTGACGAAAACCTTTGTCTTCTGGTCGCAGATGCAAATTTCCTGCCAGATCATATGTTTGCGTGCGAATTTACCCTCAAAAACTAATTTTTTACATAGCAGGAATCTTCGCCTTGTAAAATTTTATCACTGGAAGTTGGCCATTACATAAGTCTCATCATTACAAAGATCTTGGAACCTTGTCCTCGAAAATTCCGTTTAATCCTATCAAAGATTTTACTTTGACTTAATTAGATCGTCAAATGCCGTTTTAGGACTTAGGCTTCATATGATCTTATTATGGTCAGTTAAAAAAGTATTTTGAAACCATTTTGCCTCCAGTAAATGCATTAAACGACCAATTGGCATTGCGGGAAGTCGCCAAATAACCAAATAGGTTTTATAGTAGCCATTGCAAAGATAAATTGGCTTTTTGGAAAAACTGTGATTTCTTTCAATCGCCATATTGAAATATAACCTTATTCTTTTAAGTAACCTTATTGAATTCCATTAATTTTAAGAAAATTCATGATTCATTTGTAGAATATATTTATTTCAATTCTGTTTTTGTTTTTGTAAACTCGCTTTCCGAATTAATTTTTGGCTCTTATCGTGCCAATATTTACCATAAAATCTAATGCGCATATGATTTGCAGAATGATACGCTATAAAAATCTCAATTTGTTTTGAATAATTTGCTATAAAAAAATCCCGCGACACGAAAAACGCACAGCTCATTTTTTGAAAAGCATTCGTTTATAAAAAATGGCTGATGCATTAGATATATTTGTTATTTGACTGGCAAAATAGGCATCTGTCCACTGCAGTGACAACTACACAAAGGTTTTTTTTTTTGCACGGGGGATACGTTCCACTATGGAACCGTGTAAAAAATGACTAAATAGAGTTGATAAATTCACATGCTTAAACATTTTATATTGCTTCGATTTTTTAGTATGCGTTACCTTTCCATGCAATGGTCAAAATACAGTTTTTGAAATTTTGAGTATTTACACCGATATATGTGAATTTTTTGAAAAAGTTCCAGTAATCATACTTTTGGCCCAAAACGTAAAATATGATCTGAATTAGTTTCATAAGTTATTTCGTTCTGGAGTTATCATCGAAAACAATCCATGTAAAAAAAAACGTGCAAAACAAAAACCTTAGTGTATTTCTCTATTATACAAATGGATTGAGACTTTATGGTATTTAAAAAATACAATAGTCATGTTTCATTAAAAAGGATCACCTAAGGAGTTCTAGTCAACTAAATTAAAAACAAAAATAAATCATGTGCGAAACCTCACCTGTCACAGCCGTGTAGCCAGATTTACGTTTTTAAACAGGCTGAACAAAGCCAGCAGAAAGTGATAACATGCCAATGTCAAACACTGTTTCATTCCGTAAATGAGATCGTTGGGCTGAATAGATGACAAAATAGCTACTCGAATAGATTGAAAAAGGTGTGAGTATGTTGGTGAATAGTGGAATCTGGTGTTAACTACTTCCTCTTTGAAATGTTGAACCTACTGGTTCAACGACTGGTAGAACTGTAAGTGTCAGCAAGTGTCGGTGGTTGATAAATCTAGTGCAGCGGAATGACCTGTGGTTTTTTATAAGGTTAACTGAAGCTCTTTGTTGGCGTTATTTGATGAAGATGTAAATGTAAATGTCCAGAATGATCATTGATGTTGTACTGAATGAAAATCCTTCCCATAATGTCCGCGTGTTAAATTCGCTTTAGTTTGCAGGTATCCTAATTTGTGAATGTTTTCCAAATGAAGTTTAATTCTGGATATGTTCAGGTCAGTTGATGTTGCAAAGACCGGGTGTTCCACGACACGGATTATTGCGTTAGTGAAAGTAAAATTCTGGAATGATATGGAACAGTTTTCATAAACGATGAGGTATGAACCTTTTAAATATCTGAGGGTGGTTCCACAGGTGTTGCGTGATGTATCGTTCATGTCGTTCAAAAGTACGGTTCCCATCTCTGTGACTGGCATATGGTTGAAAATTGCTTCATATGAACAGTTGCTTGGGGACCCTATTATGACGTTGCTGATGCATCTATCGTTAGACACGTCCTTTAGTTCAGATGTTTTGTTCAGGGTTGTTCGCGACAAAACCTGGACAGATTATATTTGGAATAAACAAACTTGCTGTAAGTTTAATCCAAGATGCCTTTTTATTCATTTAATTGTGCATTGTCAGTCATATTAAAACTAACTACAGCTAAAGACTGTATTCTATGAAATTTGGACACACAAAATAGGTCACCAAAAATTTTCCTTGAGCCCGATTCTTTTCAAAATTTCCGGAAATTAAGTACTACTAAATGGTTAAGTTTTGACATCATTGGTTTATTGAACCTCTTCTCCCAACCCAAATGCCCGCACCTTTGCCTTGACCCCTTTCATCAAATTTTGGGCAATGATAGGACCGACTTGCGTACTTACTTTTAACCACACTTTCTTTAGTTCAAGTTCATTTTCTATCAGTTTTGGAGTTTTAACGAGCTTTGCCTTCATGATTGCCCAACATTTTACAATTTGGCGAAGTTCCGGAGTGTTTGGAGGGTTGACGTCTTTTGGTACTAAAACTACATTACTATCTTTGTACCAGTCTAAGACGGGCCGGGCATAGTGGCAAGATGCCAAATCCGGCAAAAACAGTGTCGGGCCGTCGTGAGATCTCAAGAAAGGCAGAAGTCATTTTTGGAGGCATGCGTCCTTGTAGATTTGTCCGTTGATGGTCCCAGAGGTGATGAAGGGCTGACTCATTTTGCCACATCCGCAGATCGCTTGCCAGACAAGAAATTTTTGGCGAATTTCGACAGTTTCTTCTTCCGTACACTCTCCGGAACGGCCAACTTAGAGGTGGCAACGTAGGGTTCCTGTCCTGACATTTGTTTGGTGTCGGCTTTAATGTAGGTCTCATCGTCCATCACAATGACGAACGGTTTTGTGAGCCACTCCCTGTACAGTTTTCTTGCACGAGTTTTGGCCACCGAGTTCTGTTTATCGCTCCGGTTCGGTGCCTTCTAGACCTTGTACACATGTAATCCAGAACGTTTCATTGTTTTCTGCACAAAACAAACTGAAACTTTCGCCTTTTTCGCAACATCCCTGATCGAAATGTTGGGATAACGCTTAAATTGGTTCAATACTATCCTGGCCTTCTCCGGATTTGATGTGCCACGTTTTTTGCCACAACCATTTTTCCGCTTGGTTGTCTTACGGTCCTTGAACGTTTTGATCACATGCGATACGGTTGAATGTGCGATTCCGAGCTGTTTTCCGATCCATCGATGAGAAGCGTTTGGGTTTTCGAAACGAGTGCCCAAAATTTGTTGCCGCACTATTTCTTCATTCGAAGCCATCACTGCAATCACTCGACCGATTTTCACTAAACTCGTTACATGTCAATTGACACAACACAATGAAATACATTCAGTTAAAATTTCAATAATTTTTACCCTCACGCTAAAAAGGTACGAGCAATTGCGTGTGTCCAAATTTCATCGAATACAGTCTTTACTCAACTAGGCTGCATGAGGAAACTACAAACTTTTGAGTTTACTCCAGCCATTAGGGTATGTGCAGACTTCTCAGCAACCGATTTAGCTGCTTTTGTCCAAGATTTGCGAAAATTGTCTATAGTTGTAGCTTGTTGTTGATATTGAGAGAGTTCTGTCTTCACGAGAGCCCAACACCGCTCGATAGGTCGCAACTCCGGAATGTTAGGTGGATTCGCCTCTTTCGGTACAACATGGACTTCATTTGCTTTATATCATTCCTAAACATCTTTGGCGTAGTGACAAGATGTCAAATCATGCCAGAATAGCGTTGCATGGCAGTATAATAAGACATTCCGGAAAGCTGCTTAAAGTCTTCCAGCACATAAGTTTCATCGTCCATTATCACGCAGGACAACTTCGTCAAATATTCGCGATACAACTTGCGAGCCTGAGTTACAGCCGTCACATTCTGTTTATCATTACGGTTCGGTACAGTTTTCACCTTGAACGACTTCATACCTTGCGGCTGCACGAAAGTGGGAACATTTTTATTTTTCTACCCACAGTACGTATGAAAAAATCTGGTCTCTTCTGAAATATTTGCTTTACCTTCGCGTCCTTCTGGTAGTTCCTGAAATCCGTTTTATTTCTGCTCCCAGCCTTCCTGGCTGATGTCAAACGTGCATCGAAACATTTAAGAACGTTATGGACAGTGCTTGCAAGAAAACCAAGCTTTTTTGCAAGCTTTCTAACTGACAGAACCGTATTTTCTTTGCACACACAATTGCTTTTCGCACTTGCTCTTATTTCGACGCTATCTTTGATCTAAAAGCTTGTAGTATCACCAAACATTGATTTTACACAATCAACAGACATACGTTCATCAGTCTGCGAAATAATTCACGCGTTGATGCAGTATTGCCAGAGATATACGTATTTAGGGGTGTCCAGATTTTGTCGCGAACAAGAATTAGTCCAATTAGCCAATTTCGCGCAACGTGTTGTTGGGAAGTACAAGTTTGACTAGCTTTTGTAGTAGTATTCGCCGGGTGTCACAATGCGTTCTGCTCGATTGATCACTGCTTCGACTCTAAGTTCTTGGTTGGTAGTTTTGCTGAAGTTAGGGATAGCTACGATGCACAAGACGACTTCTCCGTTGGTGACAGCTTCATCTAGCAGGCGCTGGTGGATTCCTTGTGTCTCTAACCTCGTTGCGATTTCTTCAGTTTCCTCTGGGGTTAAAAATTTATAATTTAAAATATTTAGTTTTTGAACAAATAATTGCATTTCTAACAGTTTCAATTTCATCGTTTATCAGATCTAAATTTTACAGAATTTTGAGTCAATCAAGCTCTTTTGATTTTTAATTTTAGTTCTCAGAATCAATCAAAGTAACGTCATTTAAATAGTTAGTCAAGTTTACAACACTCATTTCTAATTTTTCATTTATCTCTACTTGGTCGTTATTATTGTCTACAAGATAATTTATTGAGCTGTTAATAGCCTTAAGCGTATCTGAAACAGGAGATCAAACCATCAATTTCCTTGCTCTGCCTAGAGTATCCCGTCTTTTGATTCTATTAAGTTTAAGTTTTTTTAAGGTTGCAATTCTTTGTGTTAGTATTAATTTCCTCGAGATATGATAAAGTTATTTGAACGGATGTGACGTTTACAGTGTATATAATTTTTGAGTATCCTTCTAATATTCTTCCGTTTCTAAATTTTACAATTGCAATAGGGTTTTTATCAAGGTCGTGGATTTGGAGGGTGTTGTGAGTAGCAGAAGCAAGGTTTTCATGTCCTTGTCGGTGACAGCGATTTAACTTCCTTTAGTCGCAAATACGGGTAGCGGGTTTCCTTTTCCAGTGCACCTAGTCGCCGTGTTGCAAAGACGCAAGTCGTCCGTTAAAACAGCGAGTGAGTGTTAATCCGGTGTACCATTGTTCCGGTTATTCAATTTCTAGATAAACAGGGTCCCGACTTCGGGCGCCAATCAGTCATAACTTTACACATGTAAGCCTTCGCGTTAGCGAATTCGCTGCTCTATAATACGGACGGCTTCATACTTTTTACTCACATCACAATCCGACGTACCTGGGTTGCGTCTGACGGACTCCTCGCCTTTTCCATGCAGTTGGTGATTGGCAGTCGTCAAGATTTCCCTGTATGTTTTGAGAACGTGCCATACAGTGTTTCTAGGAAAAATTAACACTTAAACCAGCTCAGACGCGGGCCACGATGGATTTTCCATGCGACCTTGAAGTCTGCGAAGAGTACGCAGGTCGCCTTCTACTTGATCGATTCACCTTGCTCGTTGCGCGCTTTTTTCTTGTTTCCTCTTCGATTTGCTATCGAGAACCATTTCAACTTAGCTGTCGTCCGACATTCTTATGATAGCTCTCCGTAGTCAACCGATTTTAGCGGCGTGTCGCAACAACTGATGCAATTCCTGGTTTTTTTGTCTCCTCCACGTTCCGGATTCCAACTGCAATTCATTGTAAATCATGCGTAACACCTTCCGTTCAAAGACACCGTTGGTCCTCCATGAGCCACTATGTTCGATCATAGCGTCTTTCGAAATCTAAAGTAAGCCCAATTGCTGGCCAAAAGGCACCTTTGTATCTCTCTCCTGAAGTCGTTATCCGCGGGCCCAGATACACGAATTCGTCTACCGCTAAGAATTCATCACCGTCGATTTGAACTCGTGGTGGGAGCCTAACATTGTCTTCTAGTGAGCCTCCTCCCCTCTTGTATTTTGTATTTGAAGCATTATTGACAAGACCACTTTAAAAAAAATACAATACTGAAGATGATAATCAAGCCAGGGTCTCCATCAGAGACAAGAAGATGATCGCAGAACATGGTGCAAGATCCAAGTTTTCCAGATGTTGCCATTCATCAAACAAAGCCAAATGGCTGCAATTTGCTCAGAAGCTTGCAGATAAACTAAAAGAATATTTTATGAAGGTTTTGTGAACTGTAGAATCCAATTTTGATCGCTTCAACAATGAAAACGTGTCCGTGTTTAGCGAAGACCCAGAGAGCCGCCTCAGAATCGGCTCAAACTTCATAAGTTTTCATGAAAAGTCTGCTTCTAGCCTTCAAACGATAACCATATTGGTCATTCCAGGAAAACCTGGATGCCCCGGGGAAACCCTTCAGATGGAGACAAATGCGGATTTTTGCCGAAACATGGCATGCGTTGCCTCAACTACTTCATTTCTTTTCAATAGTCTACTTCAAGCTTTGAAATAGACTAATGACCATATTGGCCACTCCGGGCCAATCCGGATGCCACAAGGGAACCCTTGAGGAACCTATAAATGGCCCAATGAATATATTGGCCATTTCTGGATAACCCGGATGCCCCATGGGAACCGCTTGCTAGGGGTCAAATATAGATTTTCGTCGAAACATGCTTTTCAACAGCTCAAACTTCATGATTTTTCAAGAGTAGTATATGTTCAGCCTTGAAATGGACCAATGACCATATTCACCATTCTGGGACAATCCAGGCGGCCCGGGGGAACCTTTTATGCCTTTCGACGGCTCAAACAGCATCCGTATTGTCCTGGAATGGTCAATATAATCATTGGGCAATTTCTAAGCCGGAAGTACACTACTTATAAAACTAATGCAGTTTGAAACGTCGAAAGGCATGTTTCGGTGGAAATCCGCATTTTTCTCCTCTTGAAGGGTCTCCCCCGTAGTATCCGGATTGCCTCGGAATGGCGAATATGGTCATGAGACCATGTCAAGGCTAGCAGTAGACTATTCATGAAAAACCATGAAGTTTGAGCCGTCGAAAGGCATGTTTCGGCGAAATTTCGTATTGTACCCTCCTAGAGGGTTCTTTCGGGACATCTGAGCTGTTTATAATGGACAATATAGTCATTGATCTATTTCAAGGCAAGGCAAGTTTCGGCAAAAATCAGTATTTGCCCCCTCCAAAAGGGTTCTTCTTGGGCATCCGAGTTGTCCCGGAATGGCCAACATAGTCATTGGGCCATTTGAAATTGCCTCCACAGAGCCCAGATTTGATAAACCGGAGTGACAAACAAACAAAACAAGCTATAGTAGCTCATCAAATCTTCCGGTCCGACCCAAGGCATTTTGCTTTGAAGTACCAGGTGGGTCTCCACCGATTGCCTGTCAATCTTGCATATTTAGAAGACGTCTGCATTGAGTTATCTAAAATTACAATATTAAGCGGTTAATCACGGTAAAGCGGATTGGAGATAATGAAAGCATTGGGTATAGGACCAAATCGCATCTGGGTGGTGCTAAATCGATGAGGTTGGATATCAATAGAAGCAAAGTTTCCAAAAGGCACGAAATGCAACTACGGACACTTTTTTATCAGATCCATCAATCGTTGTTTTGGTTGAATTAGCGTGGACTGTTCTTTGTATTGAATTATTAGACTATTATACAACACATAACTGAATGCATTATTCAGTAAAGTTTAAATTTCAATCTCAATTCCAGTGAGCGAGATAAGGCACTATAACCTTTGCAAATTATTGCCAGACTTTTGGTTCAAATACCGTAAGTCCACTTACAGGCGAAAGGAGCATAAGCTCATCTTTCCAGCATCTATGCTCCCAACGATAAAATACAAATTTTCACTTTATCGAACTCTATATGGATGCATTTGGTACGGGAGGTCCACGCTTCCTTCCTTCCCTTGATTCGAAGTAGTAGAGGACTCCAAGAAATAGAACGATGCCAGAAAGAGTGTCTGGTCTTTCTTGATTCGGTCTATTTCCAGGATGCTTTCAAGAATTGGCTGCGTTAATGTGAGATTAGATTAGATTAGATTAGAGAATTTTTAGATTCCTTATATCTTGACACACTGAAACACACATCTGGATCGTAATAATCTAACTACACAAATACCTCCTGAAGTCATCAAAAGCTATTGTGTAGCACCCTGATTTTTTGATAAGTTACGTGCTCCAGAAAAAAATGGCTTTGAACGGCCAGTGTTTCAAATGAGCTGCTTCACAATTGTTTATCAATGTCACTACTCTACTAATTTTGTTCGCGGATGAGTGGCCAATCCATTAAAACGTTATGTTTTATGGAGTTTGAATGGGTTGCCTAGGTGTTACGATCCAGAAAATTGTTCCAGATCATCTTTACAAATGTACCTAGAGCTAGGACTCTAAAGTTATCTTTTTGGAGGAATCGTGATTAATGAGCGCACCATTTATCTTGCCCCTAATAACGTAGCACGATTTTCGGATTCTGCAAATAAATGCTCAAGTTATTTACAGCTATCAAAAGAGATATTCTGAAAGAAGTTTTAGACTGCAGATCAATCCATAAACTATCAAGTGATTGTTATACTTCGTAATCATTTCTGATGACCTTCTGACTAATGTGCAACATCTTTGTGGATTACACAGATAAAAAAAAACATTGAATTTTCTGCGAAAACGATATTTGGCAGAAAATAATGGGATAGTTCTTGAAAATTTTAATAAGATAATTTCTTAATCAAACCTGTTGCATAAAAGATTGCAGACATTGTTGTATGGCGCATGAAAGATTGCAAACAATTTCGTTGTTTACGCCTCCGTTGGCCTGGAATTCGACGAGAAGATATTTTGCGTGCTTGTTAAAAAAAATTTTGTGTAGACTGTGTAAACTTCAATAACATCAAAATCTTCATATATTGCTTAGTAAATTATTCAGAAATTGAAGCACTCGTAAAATTGACACCAGAAAATTCCTATTTTTAGCGAAACAAAGCTGTAACATGTTTCATTTATCATCTATCTATGAGAATTCGCTTAAAATGATTCCCAGGTTCGGCATTAATATGATTGGTTTAGGCCATAGCAGTCATTTCAATCGGAAGAAGCCAATTACCCTTGCTCATATAGTTCCGTCCTCAAAAATACGAATTGACTAATCCTGGATGTTGAATCTGAAAAGATTCATCGTGTAACGAAATTCAGCCAAGCTTTCCTTCACAAATGACAGTCCTCACTTCATCACATGCCAGTTCCAGAACTTTTCCCAAATGCATGAGAAAGTTCAACCACTTGCTCCATTCCCCCCATCTCAAGATCTGCGAACGACATGAGCCATAACGGTAAACCCTCAAGTCGATTTCGAACGACAAACTTCTTGAAAATTTATTCATTTCACACTACATATTCACTCCATCCCATCAATAAAGGTGCCTACTGCCGAACGGTAATCGGCCGTCTTTTACAAGTCAAGTTCAAGACAATTTTCTTGGCTCGAGAGAAAGAGAAGACACGCACAACGTTCAACACACCCGGAAACATATGTTTCAAAAGGCCTTCCTCGTCTTCGTCGCTGCTTGTTCATCTGCATTCAACACATGCAAACTTCACACTGGTTGTTTGCCTATGTTGCAAGTTTCTTAGAATTAATTCTCAACCAGAGAAAAATTGTTCGGAGACTTCTCAATTGAAAATAGTAATTTGGATTTCTTGTCCTTGGACATCTTAAGAAATTCATAATCCTCGATGTCCATTTCGGGCGACCAGAGTCCTTCTAATGAATTAGCAATCAAAACCGAATCGAATGCTGATTTATAAGCGGAAGAAATAGTCCTTGTTTGTTTGCTTGCTTGCTTTCGGATTGCTAATCCTTCTCAATAACGGAATCAGCTTCGGATGCAACAAACGGTAGATACAGTCGAGGCGAGCGAGAACTGTTTGGCTCTAATCAATAATAATGCAGCATGCGTCGTCTTGTCTTCAATCCGGCAGGCGATCCGGCTTTGGAGCTGGACATCATCTTGGAAGATGGCTTCCGTTTCCTTCCGGCTTTCTGCTCGACCCGACTGGCAGGCTGGCAAGATGAGCAAGACCATCTTATACCAATTATTTCATGTATGATTAGGGTAATAACAATAATAAACATCTCAAGAATTAGATCTCGTGTGCGGGATTTTCCTCCTACCTTCGGCTGGCTGGTTGGCTGATGAAGACTTGAGCCTACAACAATACGATGGAATGAGGGCGAGGTGGATCGGGGAACTGTCAGCGCCAGACCGAGAGCAGATAAATACAAACATATCACCTTCATCTCATCTACACTAGCGGGCTTGCTGCTCTGGATCTGTGAAGACGTCGGTCGGTTCGTGTTGCAAGCAAAACACTTGACGATAAATTTGTTATGATATGCTATTATTAAATAACACTGTTTATAAATTACTAAATAATTACTACGATAGATGGGGAACATGAAAGAGATTTGACTCCCTCTTCGGCCTAGTACCGGCATGGGTCGGAAGGATTGTGGCTGGGTGGCAGCAATGAAGGTGTTTCATTCATTCAAATACCTATGTCTTGTGGTACCTATAGCTACTGCACAGAGATCGGTTGTTGCTTTGGCGGAAAACGGCCGGATTTTCTCACACATAAATCATCCATCCACAACGCGGGCAGGGCAGCATCGGGTGTTCTCACGCTCGAAAATAGTAGATGCAGAAAAATGAAGCAATAACTTCCAACTCTGAACGTGGAGGCTGCAACAAGTCATAGAACAACGCGTAGCTTCTTGAGACATGCGTATGGATGATTTTTCCGTTCTTGAATAGGTCTTATGGAGATCTTCCAAGGGCGATAAAATATAGAATGGTAACATGGCGTTCATTGAAACAAAAACAAAAATGAACTGAAAAATAAATTTTGCCTTCCTTGACTTTTTGTTAAGGAAAAGGTTCGCAGAAATGTCATAGCTATCGGCATTTAGATTGCAATATTATCCACGAGTTATGATGTTAATGATAAATTCTTTACAAGTGATTTAATGTCATGTCAATGTAATTGAAGAAAATGTCTCTTTTTTTCAAAAATATCTATAAGATATGTGTAAGAGTTTGAAGAACATACAGTCGTATCCAGGGTGGCCACACAATCTTAATATAAAATTCCATTTTCCCGCATTTTTTGCCTTTATTTGCCCGACTGTTAAGATGAGTTAATATAAATTACTCGTACCTAAATCTCTGAGCTCCCAAACTTTTTCCAGTTTGATTTACCACCAGACACTTTCCATTTATTTAAAATACGCATTTTTGTGCGATAGGATGAGCCAATTTTCAGCAAATGTTGTCAAATTTGGTAGCTCCTTCTTGGATTCTAGCCAAAATTTGTCCAAACCATTTTCTTTTCTCTGGAATCCGACAAACAACGTCAGACGGTATTGAGCACAGCTGCCCAAATTCTTCTTTCACCATGTGTTAACACCCTACAAACGCAATTCGCCAAACTTCAAACACATTCGCCACCACATGAAAGATAAGTTCATTTCTGGCCTCACCTGTTACAGCCGTGTAGCCAGATCTTCTAAGGGCATCTTCAACGATTGGGTCAAATCGTGGTTTGGAATTTATTTTTCTAAGACCAAACGTGAGTGTTTTGTAAATTTTGTTTTATACCGGATCTATTTTGCATCATTTCAGAACTTATATAAGCTTCTAAGTTTCTTACTGAACGCACTCATTTAAAAATTAATTTAATGAACTTCAGAATATCTGTGAAGATTGGGTGGAAATATCTATAATGAACATGCCAGAATTGATTAAACTTCTCGCAGTTGAATAAAATAATTGGAAGTCTCAGATAACATGAGGTTTGCTCGCTGTCTTTCGAGAAGAGAAATGGTGGAACTTTAGAGAAGTTATTTGAATTGCCGAAAATTATTAACGTTTCTGGAAACTTGGTTGAACTTCCAAAAAGTTTGCTGATCATCCATGGAATAGGAACATCTTTCTGGAAATGACGGAAACTTAGAAAATGAGATTTCGCTTCCCAGAAGTTGTTTTAACTTCCAGCAGGTACATGTTCTGTGATAAAAAGCAGAATATCACAAATATTGAAATAATTTACGAGAAATTGAAGAAAACATCTTGGAAGCCGTGGAATTTCTGTGGAATGGTTAGCATTACCGAGATGTTGTTAAACCGTACAAGGACTTTTTATGATATCCAAGATTGTGAATAGGTGGAAATTCTACGAAATTGATTAAAAAGTAGTTGGTTTCTTTATTCTAGTTTTGGTTGGGTTCGAAAATTTATCGAGTAGTAAGAAGTTTAAGTTCTTCTTAAAACTTAAATACCCTGAACTTTTGGGATGTTTTCGGAACGATTGGAAAATTTCTCGATCACATGGAATCTTTCCCTGAAGTTCTAGGAAGCTCCCCAAACTTACCGAAAAATCCTTTGAATGTTTCCAAAACTTTTCGAATGCTCAAAAAATTCAGTTTTCTGTTTATCTGGGACGTTTTCTGAAATTCTGGAAAGTTCCCCGGGGAAGTTTTCTGAAATTCTTGGATGATCGCAGGACTACTGAAAAATTTCCTGAATTGCTGAATCGCCTGAGCATCCGGGAGTTTTTTCGAGCTTCTGGAAAGTTCCCTGAGCTTCTGGGAAATTTTCTAAACGTCTGAACGTCTGAGATGTTTGCTGACCTTTTGGAAAGTTTCCTGATCTTTGGGGGAGTTCCATGATCTTTGTGAGCATTTCCTGAAGTTCTGAGAAGCATTTTGAATTCATGAGAAACCCTGAACTTCAAGGAACTTTCTTGAGCTTCTACATGTTCGCTGAACTTCTAAGAAGTTCTGTATATGTCTAGCAAGTTTCATGAAATTTTAAGAAGTGCACTAAACCTCAAGGAAGATCCGCAAACTGTTGAAAAGCTTCATGAATTTCATGACTGTTCTCTATTGGAAATTCTCTAATTTTCTGGCAAGTTCCTTGAATTTTTGGGAAGTTCCCTGAACATCTTGAGTAGTTCTATGAACTTCTTAAAAAATACCCAAATTAATCTGATAAGTTTTCTAAACTTCTGGAAGCACCCTGAATTTCTGGATAGTTACCTGAACTTCTTAACTTTTGGAAATATCCCTGAACCCGTGGTAAGCTCCTTGAATTTGTGGACAATTCCCTGGCTTTTTCAATCTGAATTTCGGGAAAGTTGTCTGAACTTCTAGGAAGAACCTTTAATTTCTGGAAAGTTCCCTGATTTTATGGTATGTTCCTTTGACATCAGGGAGAATAGCTAAACCTCGGGAAAGTTTAAGTCAAATCCAAAAAGTATACCGAGCTTCTGATAAGTTCCCTGAGTTTCTTAGTGCACTGAATTTACAAGATTTTTTTCGAACTTTTGGGAGATAATTTTTGTTCATCAGTTTCTTAACCTCTTCCGATATTGGGGGACGTAAATACTGCGTAAGTCTTAACGACAGATTTGCAAAAAATCCTCAGGATCACCAACCTCCAAGTTGTCATCGAGAGAACTAGCTGACGACATACGCCAACATCTGTTAAGCTGTAGTGCACCTATGTAACACTATGGCCAACATATCCATCGCAATAGCTGGAAAAAGTCATCAGTTGACTGTCGTTGTCGCATAATGTCTAGGATCATCTTATATTTTGGCATGTTGAATCACTATCTATCTATCACTATCACCACCATCTAATATCGTTTAAATGAGATGCATGCCTTCACACACTCACCACCACTCAAACCAATCCATGGTAAAAAGTTTGCGAAAAATCCTCGTTCTCTGAACAAAACAAAACTTCTGATCTCTGGATATTGCAAGATTGACAAGATGATAGGTGTTGGTGGCTTTAACAACAAGAAATACTACACCGGTGCGGGGAACGCAAAGTTGGTTTGTTTTCGCTGGTTCTTTTTAAGTTTGCTGATGCAAATCAACTATAAAGATGTTAAAATAGACCACCGCTGAAGATGCTCTGAGCGGTACGTTTTGAACAGGCTGAACAATGAGATCGGTGGACCGAGTAAATGACAAAAAAGCTTCTCAAATCATTTGAAAAAGGTGTGAGTATGGTAAAGCCGATGTTGAACGGTTTAAACCAACAGTAAGGATGCCAATGGGGCCACTCACAGAGTGTGATAGTGGTATTTCATAGGGAAAAAAAAGGCAATTCATCTCAACACCTGAGTGCCAACTTGGACCGATCTACACCAACAGTACGGATGCCACTGGAGTCACTTACAAAATAGGACAGTGACTTATTTGTTCCAAGATAGTGTGGCCCGACGAGCATGGCGAACGTATAAATTGGATCACAATTAATTATGTACCTCACCACTGACCCATCTTACCTGGCGAAGTAGTGGTGTTAATAACATGTGTTGCAACGAATAAGGGGCATAGAGCTGAGATTTGAAAGATTCGAAACAGATCAGTTTCAGCAGATTCAGAAATCAGCACGTACGTTTATCGATCTTTGACCACTACTTTTCCCTGCTATAGGAATTTTGTGCAAAGTTTCACTATTAAAGAGTGAGTCGATAATTATTGCGACATTTCACAGATTGATTGGTAAAACGACTATAGCCTTTGGGTAGGTTATGCGAATACCAAATTGAGTTAGATAATACCATAATAGTACCTCTCAGGTATCCCAAATAACAAGTCCCAGTTTATAATATAATGTTTGGTACTATCTGACATATAATGATAATAATTGATTATATTGGAAATAATTTGGAATCATCTCACAACTATTGTCTAAATAAATTAACAACCACCGTGTATTTGCTTTTGGTTTTGAGCGAAGAAGAGAGATAGACACGACCCGAGCAGGACCGAAAAACTTGATAACTGGCTTTAGTATTTAGGAGCTCAGATTAAGAGGTAAAATACCTAAGGATAATACCATTGTAATGCGGATGCCAAATTCGGGCAAGACAATGCCAAATAGAAATACCTCTGAAGGTATTTCAGGAGTATCCAAAAATAACAAGTTCTGTTATTGCGAGAGATATTTTGCTTGCAATTCTTAGGTATTTTGCTTCGATGATATAATTATTTCTTAATCTGAGCATCTTTTATCTATGAGGCCGAGTTGTCAAGATCAAAACTAGGTATTCCATATGTTGTTGACTCATGCTCGGGTATTAACGCGCGACAATTTCTGTAGGATGAATTCTTCCAATTTTGTTTGGAGGTGATACCTACACACAGAAAAAAATAATTAATTTTAACAAGTGCGTAAAATTTCCCTTCGTGTAATTCAAGTCAAAGGAGCGTAAAAAACGATATTTTGTTTCCCGCAATCTTTCCTTACAACAGGCCAGATTCATACGTTATCTGGCATCAACGAACTACATGAGATATCCCATTATTTTCAGCTAAATCTATGAACATTCCCTTGTATGTGCATTAGATAACGCAGAAAATTCAGTGTTTCTTTTTATCTGTGTAGTCGGGCAGTTACCAGTTAAAATACCAGTAATTACCCGAAGGTCTTTTTTACTAAGATTTAGTCAGATCCGGGCTTTGACAACTATTTTTTCTTATAAATCTCCCATTTTTTTATTTTAGTCGTCAGAGCACACTCTGGGACTCCAAAAAATGGTTCCGGACCAATTAAATTTGATGCTTAACCTTCTCTTGCTAGGCTGTCAGCTTTTTCATTTCCTTCAATACCACAATGGCCGGGCACCCACTTCGTTCCTACTGGCAAATCGTCTTAAAGAAAGAATGCATTCCCACACTAGCTTAGGTTTACATGTATAAGCTTTAAGCGCATTAACAGCTGCTTGACTATCGGAAAAGATGCAGATCTTTGCAAATCTGTATTTCCTCGTTAAACAAATATTCACACATTCAATAATGGCATGAGTTTCTGCTTGAAATACCGTTGGAATATGTCCCATTGGTATAGGTTTCCTGATTCCAGGGCCATAAACCCCGGCTCCAGTATTTTCTCCCATTTTCGACACATCCCTGTAAAACACAATGGAACCTGGACGCAAACTAGGTCCACAAGACTTCCATATATAGCGGCTTGATTTAACCACTTTAAAGGGAACGTCGTAGTTTGTCTTCGTTGTCATCCAGTCTTCTATTGTTTTAACATTTGAATTTAACTTGAAAATCTTAGGGATCTTTAAATGTCCTACCAGATCACCATCTAAAATCTTATTGTATCGTTTGAATTGCAGGGCCCTTTTCGCTGCCTGCTGTTTTACAAATAGGTGTAAAGGTAACATGCTAAGAAGGGCATCCAAAGCAACAGATGGAGTAGTTCTCATTGCTCCAGTTATTGGTACACATGCAAGTCTCTGTAGTTTACCTAGCTTCACTTGGGTGGTTTTACCTCATTAAGTTTAGGCCACCATATGAGCGAAGCATATGTGATTTTCGGACGAACTATTGCAGAATAAATCCATTGGACAGTTTTTGGTCGAAGTCCCCATGTTTTACCCAGTGCTTTACTACATACGCATAGAGCGTTTGTACCCTTAGTAATAACCTTGTCAAGATGAGAGTTCCAATTCAGTTTTTATCTAAAGTAACACCAAGGTATTTAACTTCTTCCACAAACTGAACTTGAACTCCATTGAGAGTAGGCTAGTTTTAAATTTAGCTTTCTTCTTTTTGGTAAAAGATACTATAACAGTTTTAGAAGGTTTACATTTTAGCCTTCTATTCTACATGCATTTACAGTTATCTTGAGAGCAGTTTGTAACCGACTAGATATCGCATCATCAAACTTCCCACGAACTATTATAGCTAAATTGTCAGCAAAACCAATCACCTCGTACCCTAGCTCTGCTAGTCTTTTAAGGAGTTTGTCTACTACTAAGGACCACAATAAGGGCGATAGGAATCCTCCTTCAGCACAGCCCTTAATCGATCGAATAGCTAGTTGCGCACCTCCAAGGTCAGCAGAAATGTCTCGGTCTTTTAGCATCGCCTTAATCCAGTCGATAATACAGTTATCCAGGCCCCTTGCTTTCATTGCGAAACGCATTGAGCTATAGGAAGCATTGTCGAATGCTCCTTCAATATCAATAAAAGCTACCAAAGCTATTTCTTTGGGATTGGTAGGCAAAATGGTTTTTGCTCAAGGGAGAGTCTGTTAAGCTTGTTGATTTAATAAAATCATCCAAATTTTTTCCATTGTCTTTAATAGGACAGAGGAAAGACTGATAGGTTTAAAGGCTTTAGGGGTCGTGTTATCTCTTTTTCCCGCTTTTGGATTGAAGACAACCAGAACCTTTCTCCATGCTTTTGGCATACAACATAGTGTAACACTAGCTGTGAATAATTCAGTCAGCAAGGGAGTAAGCAAACCTTTTCCCTGCTGGAATTCCATCTCTCCCAGCTGATTTTAAAGGTTGAAAAGAACTCAGTGTCCATTCAACCCTAGATGGCGTGAAAATTTCACAAGCCTTAAGATAAGCATCTGCTAACCATAAGCGTCCTACCTCATCTAAGTCCTGTGTTTCAGCAAATTCAGATGTTGACCCCGGGAAGTGAGCTCTCGTCATAATTTCCAAAGTTTCAGAACAATCGACTGTAAAACTACCATCCTCTTTTCTAAGGCTGCCAAGACCATTTGAAAGATCTTTTGAAAGAACTTTGTTCATCCTTGCAGCTGTTGGAGCGTTGTTGATCTCTTCGCAGACCCGTCTCCAGTCCTTTCGTTTGGCACGCCTCAATTGCCTAGCTTACAAACACCCACGAATAACTTCGGTTTCCGTCTGATCATCGCTAGTATGCAAAGATCCATCGCTGCCCAAAACGATTCAGCTGCATCTGTTAGTAGATACCATAATGTCTAGATTGAGCATGACTTGACTGATTTAGACTTACACTTACTCCGGCCCTACTGTCGCAATCAAATACTGGACCCAACTTATGCAAAGTGCCGTTTCTTGTACTCGCTGGAATTTTTCATTTCGTCAGCTAATAATTCCCATTGAATAACCTTGAGTAGTTGCTTGCCGCTCATTTTGTTGCAAGTAGTTTATGGTGTTTTGGAGGCGAATTCCAACGAAAGTTATTGCCAGTGAAGCCTATTCCATGACGAGAAATTTGTCGTGTCGATATGGCTGCATGGATGCCGAAACAAAGTTATTTTGAATGTTTTGTTGTAGCAGAGTGAATCATTTTCCAGAGAACCTTTGCCAGAAAATACGCTAAAACATACAAACCCACGAATGATTGTTCAACGCTTTGATTCTTTTTAGCTAGCCCCATCCCAGTATACAATACAGTATGATTGGTACTATCTGACAAATAATGATAATAAGTGATTATTTTGAAAATAATTTGGAACGATCTCACAATAATTACGAAATAAATTAACAACCACCGTGTAATAGCTTTGAAAGTAGTAGGAGATGCTCGCTCATCAGTAATGTTTTTTTGCTAGAATAAAAGATATGAAGAGAAAGTGTTGAAAGTTCCGTCAGTGTACGGTAAGTTGGAAATAGAACAGATGTATTGAAAATTAAGCGAAAGGGCATGGGTACAGTAGTACTCGAACCAAGGACGTCAACCTTCGCCTAACATCCCACTGCGGGGTAGGTCGAGGCACGGACGAATCCGCCACCTCAACAGGCAAAATGTGACGTTTCGAAAGCACTGGTGGCTTTGTGATAGTTATTCTAGCGATATATTGTGTGCACTTTATTTTTGATGCGCCCAAAAAAACCCAAAAAAAAGAGAGAGAGTTCCTCTCCTATGAGGAACTCTCTCTCTTTTTTTTGGGTTTGTTTTGATTCGCAACGTCTGAGATCACTCAAGTTTTTCTCGTCATCTCTAACGCTCCACGGTATTTATCTCCGAGGTCTCTACGTTAGAGAAGACGAGAAAAACTTGAGCGATCTCATACGTTGCGAATCAAAACAAACCCAAAAAAGGAGAGAGAGAGTTCCTCTCCCATGTGCGCAGAAAGAAAAAAGGTTCATCAGATAAGACACTGTGGAGGCTCTTCTAACCTGATTTCAGATCGAGTTCTCATAAGTGGGCTCATTGGTGAAAACGACACAATCAGAGAGATACGACGACGCATTATGGCAAAAACCATTCCTACTTTCGGCTTGGAACGATCGGAAGGAATACGCCACACTACAAAGTTGACCATCTACAAAACATTGAAACGAATGTGCGATCACGAAATATAGACTCACGGAGCACCAACCCTTGCTGTCTTTGAACGGAATGAGGAAAGGCGAATGAATGCATGAGGTGCAATGTTGGGCACGTCGTACGCTTCGAAGTCGGCGAAGCTAGCGAAGTGCAGCGATGAACTGTGCAAATTGGAGACGACTTCTGTATACCTCGGTCTTACTGGTAAGGTAAGGTAAGCCCGATGGAAATAACATAACCAAGATCAGTAAGCATGGTTGCCTCTCACCCCGGTCGGTCTGGTATCAGTCTGGGATCTTCTGAGACGAAAAATCTCTGATCACGTCTTCTTACGGAAGAGAAGTTGGTTCCGGACCATGTAATGGTTGGTTTAATGTGTAGGGTCCACATCGTCTGCCTGAAGTAACGAACCTACTTCAGGCTGAAAGTCACGTAAACACGAAACAACAACGCCAGACTGTTGTATAATCGATTCAAAGGATTTTTTTACCAACTAGACGTTCTGTACGAATATAAGAAGACGTGTTCGGAGAACGTTGGCTTGCAGCTCAAGCATGAGCATGATTGACCGCCCGAGGTTGCTACCCGTTGAAGCCAGATCAGCTGTAATTACACAAGGCACCAACAGATGATGCTTGAGACTAGCATATACATACCATATATCTAGGGTTTTTTGTCATTAGGGCGAATCTACAATTGAGAGATTCTCTCCGGGCTCATTTTCTTTCATTCATTACATCCATTCTAAAACTTTCTAGGGATTCTTTAGTACAGATCGAAACACAACAGTGCTAGCTAGCATACTCTACAAATATTAGAATGAAAAACGTAAAAGTGATTGGTTTATGAATGAAAGAGCGAGCCGGAAGCTCTCAGTTGCAGATTCGCCCTAATGAAAAAAAACCCTAGATATGTGTAAATACTGGTGATCCCAAACAAAGGCAATACCGGCGCGGCGCCGGTCCCGCTCGAATGCAGGTCAAATAAGGAAAGGGTAGGAACATGTTGACGTGATACTCGCTATTGGAAGCCGAGATTCAATTGACGTCGGCAGCGAATAAGATATTTTAATATGTTCCCGGTTTATTCTCTGCAAAGACCCGCACAGTAAAATTATTCAAATTTTGGCACCGATTTAAACCAATAGTAAGGTTGCTGTTGGGGTCAAGTGTGGATGGTTTATTTGAGTAGAATGCAAATATATTTTAAGCCATCGAGATTTACAACAAGCCATCGAGGAGACAACTCACAATAATGAATGTTTTATATCTGGTTTTTTATATAATGTTGAAATTTTGAGTTTGAGAACCAACAGTAGTGATGCTGCTGAGGCCACTCACATCTACGGGGGGTTTAACTCAATGGAATACAGAAATACGTTGGAACATCGAGTTTGTGGACCTTTTAATATCTTAAAACAAAAACGAATGGAATGGAACCCTTTAATATGGAATAGTACTTGACTTCAGAAATACAATTTTATTTAAAAAATTTAAATTTTATGCTGATATTCTTCAAAACAAATTAGCATAACATAGCATATTCCAACACAATGAAGTGCAAGATGAAGACCACCACTGGGACATGCTCGACAAGTGTTACGGGTGATCAAAAATATTGAAAAACGATCGCGCACGCCACATAGTGTGGGTAAGGAGGGCCAAAACCTGGAGAGACGCGCAAATGCGAAGCTAAAAATGAAAAACTTTACCAAGCCGAGGAAACGCGAAATCAACACATTTATCAATTACACCCAGATGAACCCAAACTACTGAAACAAAAGACATCGAACGGTGCACAAGTGTGCACCAGACAGACATCAAAAGTTCCACAAATAACAGGATAGGAGAATGTATGAGAGTAAATAGTTGTTGAATTCAGGGCAAACTTCCCTCAGAAAATGTAGGTTTGCAGGCTTGCAGCTCAAGCATCGGATAAACTTGGATTTTGGAAGAAGCATTAGTCTTGATAGCCAGCAGTAGGTGATTCCTCTTCGGAGTAGGTAGGTAGGTGATTCCTCTTCGGAGTCGACGTGATTGCCTGTGACTGGCCTCGACTGATGCTTCTGCATAGTAATGTCTATCTTGTCCAGTTACTTCTTCACCAGTTGGCAGGTTCCATTGAGATTGGCGCAAGGCACGGAACCATGACGCCACCTTGAACTCGGTCTTCCTCTTCAGCCTCTGCTAAACTTAACGGTCGAGCAAAACACGGTCGGGCGGATAGAATCAGGCTTCAATTCGACGCTTTCGCCTTTCTCCAGAAAGGAAAGGATGTTGTAATTGCCGGTGGACAGGAAGGGTCATACGATGTCCAACTTTTCCATTCCGACGTGGAGCTGGCAGCACGGACTATCGAGTGTTGCTCGATAGTGGCTTGACTGGATTGGGTTGGCGATGCATAGGTGGTTTCTGGGTAGTCTCATGAAAAATCACTAAATTCGGCACTGCAGATTAGAATGTTGCACCGCTATTGCTTTATCTTAGTTAGAACTCTGCATCCACAAATTTATGTTTCCACCATCCGCACGTTGAATAGTTTAAACTGTTGCTGCTGCCCTTCTTCAGAAATTGCGAAAAACATTGCCTACAAATTCTTCTAACATCTCGGTTTAACCTAGACACAGTGGATACCTACAACTTCACCAAAAAGAGCTTGGTCTAACCCTACAGGTCTAACTTGTATGTGGCCGAAAGACTGCTCCATTTGTCTTCCATTCGCTGCAACACTCGCCGCGAGTCTTACGGCGATTGACAGATGGAGTTCTCTCTCCGGCAATTGATATAAAAGTTGTGGCAAGACAAAATTGAAGGTTTTTAGCTAAAAGTTTATCATAAGACTAACTAAGATTACGTAAGTGGCAAGTTCATGCAAAGTATGATAATATAACTTTGATTTGGTGAGAATGCTCTCATACAGTGAAGAAAGCAGATACTAAAATTGTACACTGCAGGCAGATGATAATTTAAGAATGAACAGCGTATAAACCCTAATTATGATAGAACTAGTTTATCAGCCTATGTTGAGTAAATCTACCTTTACCGATGATTTATTTGGATTACCGTCTTCGAAACAAACGCCAAATGTTACCTGAAAAGAAGAAACAAAGCTACTATTAGTAAACAGAATTCTACACACCTATAGAGATATCGATATATCATTAATGATTCATCACACTTTCTCATTCCAGGTATGTAACACCGCTGATGAATCCCATCCCAACAAAACCAATTTCGAGTTCGGCTGCTGACAACCCTTAGAAAAAAAGGTACGGAAGTCTTCTCCCCATTCAATTGCTAGATTATTGCTTTCAAGGCAAAGGAGCATTTATGCCGCCGGGCCAGCACAACATTGTTTTGACTGAGGCAACAATTCCTGATGTACAAAAAGATACTTTCACCCGTGTCAATACCACACACACACAAACACATAACTTTTCTGCGGAGTGCCCAATTACCCCAGTGCCAAAAAAAAAAAACGAAGGTGCAAATCTCGTTCCATCATCGATTTTGTATGCGGCGGCGGTCTGCCAGCAGCCAGCCGGAAATCGAGAGTGGTTATTTTCCCCAGGTGGTGGTGGATCGTGTTTCTGTTTCTTTTGAGGTTGATCATGGTTATTGACCGAAAACGATCGCGCTGTCGATTCGTTGCTCCTTAGAACTGGAAGAAGACAACCGCGGGCGAACCTTGCGGCCGGCAGGTGTACTCCAATTTCAATTTTGAAGTACCAATTTGCTCCAATGAACAAGGGCAATTTCAAGATTTCTCTCGTCTTCTTCTCCGATGTATGTGGGAAAGATTTCTGAAATGTACGTTTCCGGTAAGGGCGAAATATTTTCCACAGATTATGGGTTATGTGAAATCCCTGAGCAGGCTACTGATTTGGGCAGTTTGAATGTACTGATTGAGTAATTAAAACCATTTTCAGTTCACGTTTCGTTGCGTTCCGAAAGCGGAATGTCATAAATCAACTCTGCTGCTGTTGTCGGGGAGATTTTCCTCTGCATTTCAACCTTTTCTTCTGGCTTAAATTTCGATTTGCATCGTTTTTCGCGGGGCAAACCAGAGCAAGAAACAACAACAAAAAAGACCGAAGAGAAAATGCACATTCGTCACGCCTATGGACCATTTTACCCGAGTGCAAATATCTCACTTGAAGACACCCGTTGAACGTGGTCCATCGTAATCTTCGCAGACGGTATTTCAAAAATTCATTTGCATTTCAGAAGATACAGTCCGAGATCCGAAACCGAAACCCAAGGGGTGAAAAGGTCACGCTTCCACGAGTCACACACACACACATACCCAGGCCGGTTCGACGAAGAATCACGATGGTTGTAATTTCTTTATTTTCCCGAACTTCACCAGCGCCGCCGTCGCGAGCCAATCGTATTATGACCAAACCAATTTTCTAATAGAGACCCCAGGTGAGAGAAGGCAACCGGAACAACAACAAACGGCTTTGGTTTGGATTAAGAGACGAATTGCATAATTAAGACGTTACCAAGCTGTGAAGTGTTTGGAGTTGTTGCTTTGTACTGTGTTTCTTCGTTGTTGTTTTTTTCGGTAGGATGTGGGCATTTCACTGACCACGGAACGGATCAATTGCGATGCGGTGGTGGTGGCGTCTTCAGTAGACGACGGCGATGAGCCTATTGTTTCGAACCTAGCGTCGATGATTATCACCTTGAACTTTGCGGAAATGTAAATTACGTGGTGTAATATGTAGTGCAGACGGCGATTGGTGGTTGGAAAAATTAATTGCATAATGGGGTTCAGCCGGTTGAGCCGCATTCGCCAGAGTAACACAATAGACTCCTATGATTTTGGGTGAGATATTATAACATAGCTTTCTAGAGTAAGGTTCGATGCATTTGTTACTTTTTCCGACCAATCGCGCACCAATGCTAGAAGCCGATATCATCTTGCTGTTGAATAATAACGAATTAGTCTTTACAACTGCACTTTTCTTGTGGTTGAATTCTCAGAACAACTTTTGAATAGCTCGAACTTTTGTTTAACTACCTTGGATTATAACATTTCTTCTTGACCCCAAAGTCTTTTGGCCCAGTTCCAGGCGGAAATCACCGGAAAATCACAGGCTGCTGGGTTAGATTCAATTGGACTGAATTTACCGATAACTTGTTCCAGAAACTGAATTTTTAAATATGGTGCATGAAGAAACTAGAGCTCTAGCCTAATTCAACAACTTTGACAGTATTCACTTTCATATTCAAATGATATTCAATGGTGAATATTCCGATATTCCGCTCCTGCGCAGAAGATATTTAAATTTGAGCAATACATTGTGAGACAAATATAAGAAATTAATCAAGCACAACAAATTCCTCATACATCAAATACATGTTTCAAAAATTAGCTTCTGTAACGAGTAACGAGTAACCGGCTAAAAAATCGCATTGAGTCTATATGTCTACTTTGAGCCCTGACATTTTCCTCGAAGCATTGCAATTTGGCGATAGTATTAACTTTCAATCCCTTCAATGAACTATTTTCTGAAGATTTTTAATCTTCTCCCAAATTCGTCAACAACTTTGAGCTTCTGATACATATATATTTCCGTGTGAACATTCTTTTGGGCTATCCTGGAACGTTCCTCTAGCTCTTCCATTTCTTGAAAGATCATTTCGATCTTCTTATGAACTTCCTTCAAATCGTCCTAAAGATAACCGTAGATGCTAGTTCGACAACTGTCTGTGGTCGTCTTCTTTTCTTACTGTAGATTTTCTCCAGATTTTATTATGGATTTCTTCAGACTTTTCTAATCACATGCTTTCCTAAGGTGGAAACCCACCTCCCAACAAACATCAGCGTCGAATAATCGTTTGTTCAAACAAATTTGGAGAAGTGGTTCAGCTTCTTCTTCTTCTAGAAAGCAGAGTAAATCATCCAAATTTGTTTGAACAAGCGATTATTCGACACTGATTGACAGTGACAATGAGGTAAATGATTGAAGTCCACAGACCTTGGAAAGTTTCCAACGAACTTTGTTTGTGTACATACATTTTGAATGATATTTAGAGAAATTGTTCTCCTGCATATCTTTTTTTTTCAATGAGCCTTAGTAACTTAACTTTAGAAGTGAAGTTAGACAATGGACACGAGAAATTGGAAACGTTACTTTAGAGACCATTTGGTTGGAGACTTCAGAGACCTTTTATTCAAAATAGAGACTTCTTTGAAACTAGCCAAAAAGTAGCCAAGTCTCTACCTACTGTTTATTACAGTGTGAATTTTCTCAATCAAAATATATACTTCAAATAACTGACATTACAATTGCAAATCTTTTTTATTAGATACCCAAAAAAATTCCCTCTACAATTTAGCATTGACAGCAGCACACCTCGTGTATGACGAACCAAAAAGAAGTTGGATTACAATGCAAATGAAAGGCGAAAAATTAGAAATCTATTAACACACAATTTCAATATATTAAATGAGTTATTGTTTTCAAAAATGGATAAATTTGATGCGAAAAAAAAACCGGTTAATGATTTAAATGATTAACGGATTATATAAGGAGTGTATCGAAAATAAGAAGAAGAAGAAGAAAGAAATCCACAAACTTTCTTTTAAATTATGGTGAAAACCGATATTTTATTCATACAAAAAATTGATCCTTTATTGTACGAGGTTAAACTTGAACATAATGAAGACCGGATGAAATTTAAGTTATTCCTTCACGAATTTTAGAACTTTGGATCGAATGCTCTTCATCAAGTTCCGGACAAGTGTTGCATCGCATTTTTTGGACGCTTGAGCCCAAATTTTTTTGAACTCCTGCATGTTCCCAGCTGCCTTACCAGTCTTCTTGAAGACCCTCTTCACGATTGCCCAGTAACGTTCGATGGGTCGAAGCTGAGGGCAATTTGGTGGATTGATACTTTTCTCAACGAAATCTATACCCTTTTCCGCAAGCCAATTGAGAGTGGTTTTGGCATAGTGAGCCGACGCTAAATCCGCCCAAAACAGTGGAGGTGTACTATGCTTCTTATATAAAGGCAACAATCTCTTCTGGAGACACTCAGATCGATAGATTTCCTCATTTATAGTTCCGGTATTGTAAAAAATGGTTGACTTTAAACCACAGGAACATATTGCCATACCAGTACCTTTCGACCGAATTTCTCCACTTGAATCGACCAGTCCGCATCGCTCACATCCTCCCCAACGACGGCAGTATAGTATTGTGAACCTGGAAGGGTTTTTGAGTCCTTCTTTATATAGGTCTCATCGTCCTTCAAAACGCATGCATCCGGACGCTGCAAAAGACGCGAATACAATTTCCGGGCCCTTGTTGCTGCTCGCTTCTTCTGTTCTGCACTTTGTTTCGAGATTTTCTGCTTCTTGTACAAATACATGCGTGTATGTGGATAGCTTATATTCGATACACTCCTTATTTGTAAAGTTGAAGTACTTACAATTGAAAATATTTAGAAATTGAAAACGTCAAGCTACAACAAAGCTACTTTTTTTTTTAATATGAAACGAGTTAAAACAAAATCTGCACATTATCATGCCAATAGATGGAAAATATAGCTTTGATCCGTATTGATTGATGGAATTTCCTTCAAGAACATAAAAAAAACACAATAACGAAATCCGTTAAAAAAAAGATATCGGTATGATTATCTCCACGCCATAAGGAGATAGAATTATTTCTTTGACGAGTCTTGTACACTTGTAGACTGAATTGCTCCCTTCCGTTCCAAGCAATAATGCTGTTTAAAAGCTGAATAAACAATCTTTAAGCTGAAGAAATCATATTGGTTGAATAAATTTCAATTCAGCTAATGGCCTTAAAGCATTATACAAGTCTTTGTCACAATCTACAGAACTTTTATAAACACAAAATTGTTTCCCTGAATTGTTATGAAAATATCTGTTGTATATTCACGTTGCAATTTTTAGAGTTGGTCTAGTGTGTTTTAATCACTTGAGCGAAAAGAAAAATGTTCATAATTCATTAGGCATCCTTGTATTATTGTAATGACCTTTCGGCTAAATGTTCTTTCGACGATATTTGCAGTCGCCCAAATGTCATTCGACATTTGTCACAGAACCTAGGTTCCTCTTATTTTGTCAGCATCGTATAGATATCTTTTGCATTTTATTCTAACATCGTTTGAGGGGGCAATAAGAGCGCAAGTCAGTCCAAAGCCGATGATGAAGGAAGGGTAATGGCGAAGTAGTCTCTTTAGACCACATGAATTCCATGGGAAGGAACAAGGATAGGTTATAGAGGATGGTTAGACGTTTTGGACCGGTAAAAAATATACAGCAAAAGAAGACACAACAATGAAATATGGCATATCCAGAAGAGAGAGAGAGAGAGAGAGAGAGAGAGAAAGAGAGAGACAGAGAGAGAGAGAGAGAGAGAGAGAGATTTCCCCAAAATATTAGATCTAAGAGTGAATTGCGGCTAAACCCGTCAGTATCACACCTCTTTTAGTGCCTTGAAATAAACGTACTACGACGTGGCAATTTAAAGAAAGCAGAGTGTGATACTATCACTGCTATCATGTTCTTGGTCTTCCATGACGGCCTTTTGCATGAAATAAACCCTCTTATCTACGACAAGGTGACAACCATAATCTTCGAGACCAAAAAAAAAAACCAAAAAAAAATAAATTCAAAAATTAAATTTTAAACATGTGTTGGTTAATTTAAGAAAAAATGCTACCACACCCTGATGAGCAGGTTTGGGATATTCTTCCACTCCTTCCTTCTTGAATTTGGCCCAAAATTGTTGGGATACATCTTGTGTTTGAGGTTGAACCGTTCGGAGGGTTCACGTTTTTCGATATCAGAGTAAGGTCCAATACTAATTCCCATACAAACTTTGAATAGCGTTTGCAAAGCCAAATTAAAACCAAATGTGTTCAAATTTTATGGGGACTATCAGGACCCAAATTGGCGTCGATTAAGCTTAGGGGAGCAAATATTTCGAATTTTGCATCAGCCTAAAGGTCCATCTCTTTCATCGACCGTTTGGCGTAGTGGGCCGATGCCAAAGGACCACATCTTTTCTGGCCATTTCTGGCAGGCATTCACAGCAAGTCCGGAGGAAAAAGAGGGGGAGTCCAAATACAAGAGAGCATTGGTGGAGGGCGTAACATAGCTGATCCTCTCCCAGACGTTGCTATCCAGGGTTAGATGTACCTCATTTTCCATCACCATCACCATCGCGCTTCTCTTCGATCATTGTCTGGTTGGTGGCTTGCTGCTCCGATTCGGCTAGTTTGGACCTGCTCTTCTGGATGATGATGTCCATGAACTGGAAGTACTTTTTGACAGGTTGTCCAGTTGCACCGACCTCTTAGCCAAAGGCGCGGAACAACTCCCCTAGGTTTTGCGCTACAATTTGTACTGGACTTTTTGGTCGAGCAGGGCCGTTGGATGGTCGGAAGCAGGTTTCCCCTAAATGTTTTTCTGCGGTCTGTAATATGGCGGATCAGCTGTATCCTAACGCCACGAAGAGCGCGACGAGAACGGATATATTTAGCCCCGATGCAAGCGGTAGGCTAAACAAACCATAAAACGATGCTTTTGAGCGCTTTCTTCATGTCTTCAGCAAAACTGAGAAGAGGCTCTCTCGGTGAAAGAAAGAGAGGGAAAGAGAGAAAGAGGCTGTGAGAGGAGGAGGAGTGGGACAGAGAGAGAGAAGAGAAGAGGAAGAGAAGGAAGAAGAGAGATAAGTGAGAGAGTTCACTTTCATACGATTGCAACGTTGCGTATGACCTGTAAAACGTATTCTCTTTTATGTAGGGGAGACTGAGTTGATTTGATCCAGGGATGGCTACCCCGATAAAAATAACCATACACAATAATATAAAATAACATTAAAATCTATTTCCGACCCTGAATATTATTGTTCGTGAATCAGATAAATGAAAAATGTAAATGGTCATTACAATAGATCTACAATTCACTCCATATGCTAGGATTTTCAACAATTGTGTAACAATACAAATAAAAGTAATTGACCTAAATTTGTTCGGAAAATAATGATTCTGTCTATAGTTAAGATACATAACAACCCCCCTTTTCTATTGTGAATAGCTCAATTTACATTAGATTCTATTGTAGACAACAATAACTCCTACTGTCATCTTATCGCTGTAAACAATACTATTAATCGTACATACTATAGATTCTATTGTATGGAAACAATATATTCAATTGTAAATCAATGATTGTGTTATTCGGGTAGCTCCCCTTTTCATATCTAATTTTGATTTGACATTTCTTTTAATATCTTAACACAAGTGCATGTGGCCTCCTAAATCAAGTGATTCGAAGCTCATTTCGATGGCTTCATTCGATTGTTTCATCCACGGCAAACTTGTCCTTAATCGTGAAATATTCCTCTTTCGGAACTGCTTAAAATCCGCTTTGATGTAGGCTCATCATCGATGACGCAACACCGGTATTTCGTTAGTAGTCCCGTGATGAATTTCCGGACACGCGTTTTGGCTTTACTTTGTTGGCGTTCGTTCCTTTCTGGGAAGTCCTTGTACGCTTTCATTTCAGATCGCGTTCAATCTTGTCCTCAAAGTAACAAAGTTTTGAAAGCGTGACAATAATTATCCATTCATCGTTTAGGAGAACAAAAATAGGATTTTGGATATTCAGACACCAGTTTTGATTATATGATGTATGATATGTACTACCACCCATTGTAGCACGGAAAATAAGTCCGACAGCAGTGGGCTCTCCTCACTCTTAGACTTGCTTAAGCTTTAATAAACACTGATTTTCCTAGTCATGCCATTGTATGAAGGGCCAAAAAGGGGTTGGGTGGGTCGATAGGCAACTTATACGTTTCCATAGGGATAAAAAGAATCTCCATCCAACAACAAGATTGACTAATTCGTCAAAAGAGCAAGCCATCTAACATGAGGATGCCCCAATGGGCGGGGAGAAGAGCTTGCCCTCTATTCACAAACTGTTAGCAATGGGGAGTTGGCATTTTCACTCTCCCCACCCAGAGTGCTTCAATCGGGTGCCCTGATGGTCCCTCCCATTTCCAGAATTTTTTTATGAGAATATTTTTAGCAACATTGTATAGGTCCTTGCATATGTAGGAACTGTTCGGACTCAAAAGAATTTAATTAAGTGATATTATCTTCTCTATTTGAAGAGTATAGAAAATCCGTGTAGTGTCGGCAGTAATCGTTAAGACTTACTACTTACACTCTCGAACGCCTGTTCCGGTGGTAGAAGTCCATCACACAAGTAACCTCCAAATCACGGTGTTGAGGGAAGTTTGTTTCACCATGCCAATTAATGAATTGTTAGGAGTGTCTAATACTATTCTAATCCCAAACGGATCGTGTGAGTGCTCTTCACAGCAGGACCTTTTAGTTCTCCGAAGTTTTCGGTTGCCCTTCTCTCAAGCTTAAGACTAAATAAGGTCGAGGTCCTAAGGCTATGAATAGCACCAACAGCATCCTTACTGGTGATTTAATTCGGTTCAACGGGACCATTAAGCGTTGTTAAAAATATGGTTGTTTTTTCAATGAGAGACCACCATCACACTTTGAATGTGGCCTCAGCAGTTTTTTTAATATTGGTTTAAATCAGTACTAATATGTTGAATATTTTACTAGGCGTCGATTGAATTCACCGTGTCGTTTATCAAAACGAACCCTGCTGTCAATCGAGTATCTCAGTAATTTCTTTAGGGAAATTCAGGGGATTTCTCGGCTTTCAATGAAGCAAGTATCGCGTCAACACATTCCTACTCTTCGGTATTCTTATTATTTGGACGGAGCGAGAACCGGTATTGACTTAGTTGGAAATTACCGATTTTTACACATTGAAGATGCATGTTAGTCCCAAGTATCATCTGTTGGTAGATTTGGCAATAATAGAGTTTTGATGAAGTTTGCAGAAGCAGATCATTTCTCATGTCCATGTGAACCGCTAGGAGTGGACAGTAATTTTATTGCTAGAACAAATAGACATGAAGAGAAAGTGTATTGATAGTTCCGTATAGGGCAACGGTAGGCTTTGAAATTGAACGTAATAATGGAGTAGCAAATAATAATGGAGTAGCAACCTCGAGCGGACTGTCATGCTCATGCTCGAGCTCAAAATTGTAATTACGAGGGGAATTCGTCAAATGATGTTTTCTCAATGAAAAGATTCCAAGAAAAATGGACTCTTTTGTCGAAAAATGTATAAGAAGATTCGTTCTTCAAAAGAAATGTCCTTGAATAGATTTAAAGTATTTCAATTTAAGAGTAATTTTTGAAAGGAGTCGTTTAACATAAAGCTTGCTTCAGATAGAATTGGAACAAAAACAATTGCCTGTATTTCAGTTATTTATTATTGAATTCAAGATCTTTTTTTATACAAATGTAGCGTTTTCTTCATACTTTTAAGAAAAAATACGGATAAAATTATTCGTCACGGTTTCGAAGGAATTCTCGATTTTTTCCTGTAACACGGCTCATTAGGCGGCGCACACCTTCTTCGTCCATCGTTTTAGCTATCTTATTCCACCAGGTCTTCATCTGATTGATGTCTTTGACAACCTTTCCCTTTGCCTTGAGTCTCCTCTTCGCGATTGCCCAGTATTTCTCAATAGGGCGGAACTGGGGAGCAGTTGGGTGGGTTAAGGTTTTTCGGAACAACCTGGACCCCTTTCTCTGCATACCATTCTTGAACGACTTTGCTGTAATGACAGCTTGCCAAATCTGGCCAAAACATTACGGGATGGTCGTGGGATCGAATGAACGGCAAAATTCGTTTTTGGAGACACTCTTTTTGGTATAGTTCCGACGTCATTGTCTTATTTGTAACGAAAACTTTCGTTTTTTGCCACAGCTGCAAATGCCCTGCCAAATCATGAATTTTCGTGCAAATTTGTCGGCAAAAACAAATTTAAATTTGGCTGGAACATCCCCCCGAGCCGTTGCCAAGTAAAATTTTTGACCTGGGATTTGCCCGAAGTCAGCCTTGACATAGGTTTCATCGTCCATCAGAAGACACCCGTCGAACTTGGTCAGCACCTGGTCGTATAGCTTCCGAGCACGGATTTTGGCCACACTATTCTGTTTTATGGTCCGATTTGGCTGTTTGCTAGCTCGATACGACTTGATTCCTTCCCGGAGTCGAGTTCTCCTCACGGTACTATGGGCAGCACCGAATTTTCTGGCCAAATCACGGTTCGACAGATTGGGATTCCTCTTAATCGTCTTCAAAATCTTACCACGCAGTTTCCGGTCGACAGTTCCACTCCGACGATTGGCTTGAGGCTTCCGAATCGTCGTCAATGTTTCCTTATACCGTTTGATAACGCGCCATACGGTATTTCTGTGCAATTTCAGCTGTTTAGCTAGCCTAGATGCAGACCACAATGGATTTTCCAAATAACTGTGCACAATTTTTGACCTTCTTTCGGCTTCCATGTGGATTGTTTACAAAGTACAGTCGATTTGCGAAATGTCAAAAATACATACGTGAAGCTGACAAAATTCCCGACACGTGGGCGCCAAGAACTTCCAAATCCGTTCACCAGGAGCGCCACAATATGAGCAAAAGTTTGTTCCAATCCTAAATGAAGCAAGCCTTAGTGATTTAAATGAAAGCTAAAGCAATGCAATGATGGATCAATTAACAATAAAATATATTGTTTTTACAATTTCTTTCATAAATCTTCCCTTGGGAAAGTTGATAACTACTTGCTTTTTATTTTATTTACTTGCTAGGCTGATCTAATTTAATTTCCAAGAATTAAATCTTGATGCCTCAAATCAAGGCCAGACTAAAATTCTGAGTGAAATCCAGAAAAATGGAGAAATTCGCGAAAAAGTACCATCCTTTAATCAATCCACTTAGTTCAGTGAAGGTTGAATATAATAATAGTGAGATTAATATAGGAACAGTTAACCGTTGGCAGAGCAAAATTAGCATTTCCCATCAAGTTCAAACGGATTGAAATGTGCTTCTTATCTGAAATTGTTAATTCCTAATTAAAATGAAGGCAATTTCCTTTTTTCCGAAATTGTCTCGGTAGCTCTCTCGCGTACCAATAAATACTATATAAAATATAAAAAAACCGGCTCCCCTCTGGGATCGCGAAGCAGAAACTCGGTCACCAGTTCCAAGGTAATATGTAGTGGCATCCCCGGTGCTTTTTTTTATTTTTATTTTCGATTCAAGTTAAATAAATTTAAAGAAAAAAAAACGACAACACGCTTGCCATATCCAGATCAACAGGTTCCACGCCACGGCTCGAAAAAAGAAAAACAATACAATCTACAAAATGATGCGAACCATTCCCTCGAGCACTTTCTAACAGTGCATTAATAATTTGACGAAGAAGGAAAAAAACTCCGACCCCGGCCACAGTGGGAAGGAAGAACGAGTTAAGCTTTAGCACTTGTGCTTATATTGGCGCTGGTCAGGGCTGTAGCGGGATCCATCACCGTTAGTTACGGTTGGGAAGTTTAATTTTCACACATCTGAATTGACCTGTTTCCATCCGGGCAAAAATCTTGATGAAATTAGCAAGTCGTTTCTGCCCGCTTGAACGTTGGGAGATCAGAATTGAGAAGTGCCCTAATTTTTTTAGCATCACTTTGAACCAGTGCAGAAGTAGACAAAATAATTAAGATTTCGCCCGAATGAATAATAATCGGCGGTAATCAGTGATAATCCACTTAGAGCGCGTGATCTGGTCTGTTTGTGGGTTCTCATAGGTAGTTGAATGTTTTTTTTTTCTTAAGTATGCATAACTGGCAAATAAATTTGGTTGTTTTCAGGAAGAAAAACAAGGAAATAATTAAAAATCATAATAAATAATGTTCAATAATGCTTCGGAACAGTTATTTCGACGCAACCCAACGTCATTTCCTCTGCTTTTCGGCAACCTATGATTTTCATTATCTGAAATGGTGTGAGTATTCAATTAAACCGTGAGCGTTGTCAAAGAAGTGACCCATGAAAGTCATTAAAAGTTAGAAATTGAGGCAGATTTTATTAATTTCAATGGAAAACGAAATTTATGTACGTTGAATTTTAATTAAGTATAATATACAAAAAAGTATTGATAAGAACACAAACTTAGAGACTATCATTAAATTCATACAAATTAAATTCATGAATTTAACAAACGTTGGTAACAGTTTATAGTTGAAGAAGAAGATAAACATAGAGAAGAAACCTTACTCAATCAAATCATAGATTCCAATATCAATTCACCAAAATTAAAGCACCCTTTATTTTCAACCTGTATGCCCATTACAAATCATAAAATAAACATATCATTGCGCTTGCAGTTTGCCGCCGCCACTTGATCAACCACTTTTGTTTGGGTGCTGGCTGCTCATCAAGTAGGCGTTGAAGCAACTTGACCGGTGCCTGCTATTCACATGCCTATTTACTTACTGTTGAACGATTGCCTATCTACGCGCGCTTCGTTTGCTTTGAGCACGGATGAACGCGCGCGTATCTGTTGGTTTTTTTTATATTATTTGGTTGGCTGTCAATATGGACAAATCGGAGAGCACATCGACACGTTAAATTCAATTGATCGTTAATTTAGATTTTTTCGAAAGTTGACCAAAAAATATTTGGCTCCAGAGAGGATCGAACTCACGACCTTCGCGTTATTAGCACGACGCTCTAACCAACTGAGCTATGGGGCCACCTTGAAATTAAGTCGAAAAAACTCGTACATAAATTAGATAACTAAACATACGGGGTTTACGGAACACGTAAGATATTATGTTCAGTATGAATATCAGGGTCGAAGGAGTCAAAACAGAGGAGAATCCAAAACAATTTGGTTCGAAAGAACTTTTACATTTTTGCAAACAAAGATTCAACACACGATGATACCCAATATCTCCGCAAAACTTCTAACCTACAACTATTTCTAACATAATTGTTGGCTGGATCTCAGGAACTGTTGGAATCGGGACTACACAAAGCTGTATGGGATCTGTAAGTTCGAATAACTTGAAATCAAATTTCAGGCGACGATTCACATTTTTATGCAGACCTGTAAGCTGTAACTTAGCAAATATGGTGTTTAAAAGCTAAGTTTAAAAGTTGAATGGACAATAGACTCATTGGAGCCATTCAAATCTGCTGGTTTGGATGGAGCATAATTAAGTGTTAGTTTTAGAGTGTAAAATTCTAATACTTCCTATTTTAGCTCAACTATTATAGTTAGATCTTATAACGAAATTGAAATCCTTAGGATTTGAAGTGATTGGTCGTTGGTCGTGATGAAACCGAAAGAAAGCAAATAGCTTGAAATATAACGCTCATGGTGCAAGTCTGAAGGATTTAATCTGAATCCTACGAAGACTACAGTTGTTCCATCTACCTTTTTCAACAGGGGGGGGGGGGGGGAGGGGGGGTGTAGAAAATGTAATTTTTTGGACGTTCCCTAATGTAATCTGTTGCACGTAAATACTTTAAGACACCAAGATAAATATGACTCAATTGTGAGTTCCGTTTGATTAGTTGTTAAATCTCAATTTGAAACCCAAAACAATAATGCTGGCACACTCAAAGTTACGTTTCGGATGCTACATTTACAACAGGCCCTAGGGTAACATCAAATCTTAGTTCGTAAGGTTTTAAAAAATAGCCACTTGACTGAGTACTGGGATTAGCTAGGCTTAAATTTACATGATCCTTGTCTTTGGTGTTATAACAACATCAGACCTGTTTTTAACGCAGTCGGTTTCACGCGTCATGACCAGCCTAAAGTTCCAATTTCATTCGTAAATTTGAAATTCGATGATTAAATCTGCAGTTTTGAAATAAGGAAATTTTGGGGTAACGAAAAGAATGTTCTCAAATTAAACTCAAATTAAAAATCCTCACTGATTCGCAAACCCGGTTACTCAGCGGTCAATTTGTTTATACTATTCATTAATCTGAACACGGTGACAAGTTCAAGCATCTTTCGAATATTATTTGGCGAAGGCCAACGACCAGGTTTGACACTACGTTATTTTAATTTTTCACAAGCATTTGAAGATTCTGGAACAAAATTAATTCTACAAGATAAGATAATTTTAACCACTACAATGACTTTACATGAAATCCAGGTCTCTGATTTTTCCGACGTTCAACTAGAACTACGATCTCGTGGAAAAATTCTAAGCATCAAGTAATGCTTATGTAATATTTACGCGATAATCATGTCAGACTAGATTTGGAAAACATCATTATGCTGCTACCTCAAACTAAGATGCACTTATGTCATGCAAGTGAATATTTCGGTGCATTCTTGTAAATTTAGGAACAGACGCAAAGTTACTTATTTAGGCTGCACGAAAAAACTACGAACTTTTAAGTTTACTGCAGCTATTAGGATCTGTACAGACTTCTCTGCAACTGATTTAGCTGCTTTTGTCCAAGATTTTCGATTGTTTCTATAGCTGTGAGTTCTCTTTTCACGAGAGCCCAATACCGCTCGATGGGTCGCAACTCCGGGCAGTTATTTGGATTCGCCTCTTTCGGTAAAACATGGACTCCATTCGCTTCATACCATTCCAAAACATCTTTGGCGTAGTGACAAGATGCCAAATCAGGCCAGAATAGCGAGGGAGCTGCGTAGGAATGATAACAATCGCTTCTTTAGGCATTCTTAAAGGTATATTTCCTTGTTTACGGTTCCGGTAGTGATGAAGCTTTGGCTTGGTCGACCACAGCTGCATATTTTCCTGCCAAACCTAATATTTTTTTGGTAAACTTGGCTTTTTCTTCGTCCTGAAATGCTCTTCTACGCCGTTCCGTTGCATGACAGTATTATAAGACATTTCGGGGATCTTCTTAAAGTCTTCCAGCACATAAGTCTCATCGTCCATTATCACGCAAGAGAACTTCGTCAAATATTCGCGATACAACTTGCGAGTCCGGGTTTTAGCCGTCACATTCTGTTTATCATTACGGTTCGGTACAGTTTTCACCTTGAACGACTTCATACCTTGCCGATGCTTGGAAGTATGCACAAAAGTTGGGGCTATTTATATTTTTCTTGCCACAGTACGTACCGAAAACTCCGTTTTTGTCCGTTCCCAGCCTTCCTGGCTGTTGTCAAACGTGTATCGAAAGATTACAGAACGTAATGGACAGTGCTTGCAGGAAAACCAAGCTTTTTTGCAAGTTTTCTAACTGACAGATCCGGATTTTCGTTGCGACCGCACACAATTGTTTATCACACGTGCTCTTCTTTCGACGCCATCTTCGATCTAAAAGCTTGTAGTATCACCAAAAATTTATTTTACACATACATACGATCATCAATCTGCGAAATATTTCACGTGTTGATGAAGTATTTCCAGAGATATACGTATTTAGGGGTGTCCAGAATTTATCGCGAAACCAGCCTTAGATAAAAATAAGCAACGAATATGTTGTTTGAACAAGCAGAAGATCTTTGGGTGTAAAATGAGAATTAGAGTAGGACATGATGCAATGGCGGTCATAGTTGAACCATTAATCTGGTGACATTAAACAAATTTAAAAAAAAAACAAATGTATAAAACTTGAAAAATACAAAGGCTTTTGGTTAGTAAGCATCAGATGTTCCATGTTTTTCCATCGCATCAATTCGTAAAATTGGACGCAATGAAAAATGTTCAAAGCCTCGGAGGAACTAAAAAGATATTTTTGGGTGATCTTAACGGTAATATGAGGATACCAAATGAGTTTCAGTTAAGTCCATTGGTAATGAATAATGAAATTATATGACCAATGCGTCCAAACATAATTTCACGATAATCAAGACGTAGTGATTGGAAAAATGGAGGACCTGAAATTCGTTGATAAAGTAGGAGCATGAATAAATCCTGGTATTAATTCATCTGTGCAAATGGGTAAATGACTTATAGTATTCCAAGGTGAATATTTACAGTTCTAAAATGCACATCTTTATGCTTGAAAAATAAAAAAATCCAACATTTCTATATTTGTGGATGGTGAAACAGTTTTCAATATTTTAAAATCAATGACTCACACTTCAAAACTACACAGATAAAAAGAAACATTGCATTTTTTGCGTAATCTAATGCTCATAAAGGGAATGGTAGATTTGGCCGACAGTAATGGGATATTGCATGTAAATTTAAGACAGGTAATACCTGAATCTAGCCTGTTGTATGAAAGATTTCAAACATTGTTGTAGTGTGTAGTGTATGAGCGCTATCAACTACTAGAACAACTGCTCTGTCACAACAAGGAAAATCTTAATTGTGTTCCTGGTCATTGTGAAATTGCAGGAAATTGAGAATCTGGTAGACAAGCATAGATTGGGTCATCTGACCAATTCATAGGCCCGGAACCACTCTTCTTCGACGTCACAACTTCTGCTCTTAAAAATTAGTTAAAATTATGGAAAAATTCAAAAGTACAATACAACTGCATCGACACATCCACAGCTGGGTAATCAAAACGTTTCATAAAGCCACATGCTTTAATTACACAAAAGTTACTAAATACCTCTAAAAATGATTTATGTACTTACAGAGGATTAGCCACAGGGCATTGTCCTAGTAAGAACAATTTAAAACTTATCGAAAAACTTCAAGATGACAAATGTAGTTATGCTACACTATCTCATCAATGGCGCAGATTTCTTTGCGAAGGTATTCTAGAGCTTCACGAAGTCTGTGCCAACTATTGATAATGGCTACTTACATAGTAGTTAAGTATCATGCGACCAAGAATACAGCAAAGAGGATACATCACAATAGATCAAATCTGGTCACAGTGATCAATGTCCGTAGCAACATAGGAAAAGAACAGATAATAATTATATTAAATTTATGAAACTTAGAAAATATTATGTTAATTAAGATGTACTGAGTTTGATAAATACGAGCGTCGATTTAGCACAAATTTGAGTTAGAATAGAGGCGATTAATTTTAATAAAACATACTTTCAGTGCAGTCTCGGAACACTGAATTTTACATGACTTATTTGATTTTTTGAAGTGTAAAATTACAAATATCAAAAAGCGTAGTTGAGCAGCTTGCTATAATTTCACAGAACGGTTTATTGGTGTGTGTGTTTTTTTTTTCTTTGTCTGAAACTTTGCGTATAGCTTGAGTAAAGAAAACTTTTCAATATCAAACTGCCATTTTTCAACACGCTAAACTGTTGAGAAGGGCTTAATAGAAAAGATATAACTTCTCTTTTTAAAACTGAGACTTGATTATGATCAACATGATAAATATGAATCCGTACTTAAAGTTAGTTGATGATTATATAATCCGTGCATCAAAAACCAAAGCGCAAATTCCAAAAATTGGCTCATAATTATGAAAATTAAAAGCTGTTCGAATTTCCTAAGTCGTAAGATGCCTGTCTAATTTTTCAAACTGTTGAATGCAAATTAAATTCTAATACAAATAAACTCAAGTTATGTCTAGGATACAGCCAAATGTTCGGCTCAATCAATTGAGCAACTGACCAAAGAAACAGAAGTCTGCAAGCGTGACCGTTATGACCGTTTTGTCTGTAGCTGGAGCTCAAATTAGAGTACGGATTAGTCAAATTATTCTATTGGAACCCTTGCATAGCCAGCAATATTCTTAGCAACATTAACATTTGTGGCATATTTGGATGTAGTATGGCAAAAATATTAAAACGGTCAGACCCACTGTGTAGCTTTGGTGGAAAAATATGATTCACGGATTCACGGTATAAGTCATATTAGCTAAAAAGAGGAGAGGGTTGTCATTAGACCGAATTAGTAATGTGATGTGATAAGAACCCACCATCAGTGCAAGGATTACCTATGTCTGCAGGACTATCCTCAGCAGGTTGCCCCGAGAGAATAACCTACGTGATGGATTGGTGTAGCAGGGCCAGTCGATCTCAATGAGGACCTTCGGAAGACTACGGCTAGGAGGCCACGTGGTTTCACATGACAAAGGACTGGCGACAAATCCTTCGACTACCTTATGCTAAAAGAAAAAAAATGCTTCGTTTATAAGTTTCAAACCTGGCATTGAATTTTAAGACATTACCCAAGGAACATTGCTAGTTTTATCATGGTTTTATAGCATTCTTGAAGTCTAATTCATGCTCTTCAGAACCCTTATAAAACCAAAATTGTTACTTGGGTAACATTGACATATGACATGTCATTAGACTAAATTAGTGTGCAATAAATCAATTATTTTCTTCTAGTTGTTGAGCTGCGCACTCTGCTCATATTTAAAAGATCTGCAACGAAAAATGCTTAGCAAGACTTAGATTGAATATTTTGAAGTAATAAAGAACAGCTCTTTATTGTATGAAGGGACGATCCCCAATGAAAGTTCTTTGGTTTTATGTCTTAAAGATTGAAGTATTGAGTTAAATCTCCTTCTTTCCAAAATTAGGCATAATGATGCATTTCGCCTGGTAGAAAATAATGTCGTTTGATTTGAGTTTAAACTAAACTGGTTTTTGAAAACTGTTCTGTACATATTCATGCCGAAGAATTGAATCTTGTTATCTGGACATTGTTTTTGCGTCCACATTGTACACATAACAGCAGTAATTCAATCAGTGGATCAAAACGTGATCCAAATTATTATATCACGCTACAGGCAGATGATGACTGCTGTCCCAAGAGGTTCTTGGAAGACCCGGAGAGTTTCATGGCAGTGATAAAAGAATCGATGTGAAGGATGCTAGTTCCTCGTGCATCCTTAAGGAAGTTGTGGAATCGCAATGGTTTAACATTTCTAAGTTAAAATTGGTTCGTTAACCCGTCGTGCCGTGATATCCACTTTCGTTGCAAACGAGTGCTCGTGAAGAGAGTTAAACCAAAAATGTTTTATTGTTCAATTCTTTGCTTAAAGCTAGGTAGAAGACACTTGAAGCCACTATGTACTTTTTACTATGTAGTTTATAATTGGTTATCGATATTCAAAAGAGACAGATATATGAACGAAGATGGCTTTGAAGAGAGACACAGCCTAGGCGGCGTTGACGCCACTTACAAGTTTTGAAACAGCCAGAGTGTAATTCGACACTTCTGTCTATGTTGTGTAAAATTTGCTTAACTTACATGGATGACACGTCGAAGTGGTTTGCTTAAAAAGGTTCGGTGACTGATACGGGTTCAAGGAACATGTTGCGTTGCTAGATGTTTTACAGAACTGGAGAATTGAGAACATATGTGATGCACATACTCCAATGGTGACCAGATCCGCGACCATGTTTAAGCTTTCTGGGTCTTCTTTGGAAGCAGATACGCAAACAACTGCCATCCATTACCTGACCATAGGCTGCCCGCCATCTGCCAGTCTAACGCTCCTCACTTATCCTGTCAGCTCGAAGACAGCCGAGCGAATGAAGCATGTGGCGAAGATGCACCCTTATGTAAATCATTCGGTGCTGCATAACACCTCTGTTGCTTGAATTTGATATCTGTGATTGGGAAATACGGGTCCTTCCTTAGCTCAGTCGGTAAAGGCGCAGCTATAAAGCAACACCATGCAGCAGGTGACTGGATTCGATTTCGATTCCCGGTCTGGTCTAGGAATTTTTCGTCAAGGAAAATTTCTCCAGTCCCTGGGCATAAGGAATGATTGTACTTGCCACACAATCATACTAACGCAAAAATGGTACATTATCCAAAAGCTCTCAATTAATGACTGTGGAAGAGCATGTTCTACACTAAGTTGAGAGGAAGCAATAAGCGAATTGTTAAAGCAATAAGCTTGAAATGCTAAAAAAGAAATACTATTTATTTGTTGAATTTAGTTGGCAAGCGTAATTATAAGACATGACCTCTCCTTTGTGTTCTTTTCAAAAGTTAACTATCAAGAGCAATGTTAATTGAATGTTTTAAGAAAATTGCGTGAAAAAATGTCTAATCGGTTGATTCAAAAGCTGATAAATTTTAACGAGTTGATGTGTATGAGTTATTAACGTTCGTTTTCAAGTCATTATTTTTGAAACGAATAGCAGCTCTCATGATCTCTGTACATTGTATGGTGTGGACATTTTGGCTTTAATACTTGATCAATATTTTCAAATTGAACGTCTAAATATAAGAGCTAATAAATCTTTCGATTTAAGGAACACTCCAGAATCGGAAATAGACATATAACTGAGGTATAACTGTATTTGTACTGTCACTTGCTGAGGGAATTTCATATTGATTTAGTAAATTCATGTGCCCCTCTACCACTGTTAAATTACTTACATACTTAAAACAAATAGTCACATGATCTTCCTCCAAATCGTTTCAACGGTGATCTTCATGATATCGCGTAAAGCAATTGATAAGTAGCAATCTTCGTTGATCTATTCTCTTAATAGAATTTTTCTTTGGTTTATCACGGTTTATTCATTGAATTTGAGATTCTGCTAACAGCCTAAGTCGAGGGAAGAGCTTGTTTGCTTGTATATTGAGCAATCAGTTCTATATAAAAGGCTTTGGCATCCGCGATATTCACACAAAGGAAAGTGGGCACAGAAGAGCGAATCGATCAAAGAAGATAGGCCTTTCCAATGTAAACGAGTTTTCTATCTTCAAGAATGATATTCGCGACGAGAAAACTTCAGACAGTAATGATCTACATCAAGCCGGCGATCAATATGCACCCGGATTCCGGAAGAAACACTTGAATTCTGGCAACAATTAAACAAGTTAAGAAAATTTATTTCTCATCGCTCATCTACATCCTGAGTAAGAATAAAAACCAATGCACAGCAATATTTGGAACCCTCTAGAAACCCCTATGAAACGATCTACTCTTGTTGACCCAATGGTTACATAGTATGCCGACAAATTCGTTGTTGAAAATACAAGCTAACGTGTAAAGCTGCAAACCGAGCAACACATTCGTTTGATTTGCCGTAATAAACCAATAAAAGAAACAGAGAAGAGAATCGATAAATAGATCCTAAGTATCAAAGTCTTTTCACTTGTTACACGAGAGAACTCTATTTGCGTTGAAATATATATTTTTTGGATCAACACATCAATAAAATATTTTTTAAACGCTGGATTCTATTCGAACGTTTATGAATGAGATTCGTTTCTTCAACGTTGCAGAAAGTTTAGCCATAACATATTAAGAGCGACCTTAGTTTTAATGAACCTCGCCTAACAAAAAAAAATTAATGTGCTAAAAAGCATAACTGTCTCATGTATAAGGGAGCCCCACAGAACAGGGGGACAGTTATGCATATAACAACAGTAAACTACCTGTTACTATTGTTATATACTGATACTGAAAATGATAAATATGCAGACCAGCAGACCTGAGATCTACTACATATTAGTTATAAAAGTTTTAGCAGGAGAATCCATGTTGATACTAATTAACAGTGGGGCCACATTTTTGACAAATTCTTCAATCTTGTTGTTGGAAGGACACTCATTATAGTATTATAGGTGATGTTGTCTATCGATCCATCCAATCCGTCTTTGGCCCTTCATACAATGACAGAATGAGGACTATCAGTGGTTATTTAAGCTTGATCAAGTCATACAGAGAGGATAGCCCTTTGCTTCAGGGCCTAGTTACTGTGCTACAATGTGTGGTAGTATGTACATATCACAAATAGCGATCGACCATCACGTATAATTCATCGACATGGTAACCTAGTAGAGATAGACTGTATGAGCAGGGAATGGCTCAACAATAATCTAATCGGGATTGATCCGTTCGATATAACCAAAATGAAGCGCTAACTATAAAATTGAATTTGATTTGATTTCGACCCACTCTTCAGAACATGTGTAACCCCGACAAAAAATATTCAGCCGACCGTGACAGGACTCGAACCTGCAATCTTCGGATCCGAAGTCCGACGCCTTCTCCATTAGGCCACACGGCCGTCGATAGAAGATGGCACCTCGAATGCGAACGGACTATATTTAGCCCACTATCCCCCCGTCGTCGTCGTCTTCGTCGTGAGTGCGTCACCCTTTCATCAGGTTTATTTTTTGTGCTCTTGTATTATTCGTGTTGCTACCCGGTCCGTAGCAAATGGTCAACAACAACAACACAAAGCTCCTCGGCAAGAAAAGGAAGGAAGTGAATCAAAAGAAGACTAGCAGAGCGAAGATAAAAAAAATCAACGGTTCCATATAAAGCACAAGGCTGGAAATAGCGAACCACAAGGAAGCCAACGAAGTTGAGGACCAAAACAAACTGCTGAAATGAATAATTCGATTTAAAATTAAAGATAGAAACCGGTACGGGAAGGGGAAATGAAACACATAACGTAGTCAACGCATTCGCGTATTTTCGTTTCGTCAGACATCAGAACATCATGACGCAAGGCTATTGAGGACCACATGCCTACGACACGATTAACGGTTGGATAGTAGTAGTGTTGAGTAACTGTAAAATCCAGATATAATACCCCTGACAGCAAAAAATAGCTCGATTATTAGGATTAAACCCATTATCACGAATTTGCAAGCCGCCGACAGTAGGTCAAATGTTTTATACATATTCAAAGAAGTTTCCTATTTCTGGTTAATCTTATTGAAACCTATTAAATTTTATAGGCACGAATATCAGCTTGAAACTGATTTTCTGTTTTGGCTGCAGGATTCTGAGTTTCGGACAGGTATAAAACGTGAAGATTTGATATGTCTGGAAGAAATCAAACCAAAAATTTACTTCATTTTAAGCGTGTGACGAATCAATTCGACAGGAGAGAAACATTTGACGAATTTTTCTATTTGCATAATGCGGAGATCGTGCGACGCGTTTGGCCGTTTTTTGTTGGGTTCGGGCTTGGGAGCTTGAAATTAATGGATCCGTTCGATGAATTATGGGTCAAATTAAAAGCGACAAAATTGACCGGGAATCAAGATATGTGCCCCTCCCCGGTAGTAGCGCATGGTGCGAGTGTGTGGTCCTGAGGGGATTTTCGACCGTTCACATATAGGTACAAAGGCTGTTGTTCGGGAAGTCATGACTCTTCATTACGGGAGTGATGCTGAGGCATGCGGCATAATGAGCATTAATTATGGCGCAGATATACATTAATTTTGGAAAATATATGCAAGGAACTGTGGTATTGGACAGTACCTCTCCGTTCAAGCGATTAACTCGCACTCTTAAAATAATTAATGTAGGTGCGTTAATAAGTGTTCTCATGAAATTTAAACATCATTTACTCCAGTAAACTTAATGCATATTTTTTACCTCATTTGATTAATGCTATTTCATCCTTATGAAGGATAGATATCCAATTTTTAGAGTCAACTGATTATTCCTAAAACTCAATCGAACTTGGATGTCAATTAAGATGACACGATCAAAGATAGGTAGATAGGTTGAACTAATTTTCCCTAGTCCGCCCTTTTCTGATCTATAATTCTTTCGCGGGGATGTCGAAAAACATGATTGGCCGGAGTTATTCACGCCAGATTTTAGTTTTACAAAATTGTTTCTACAAGCTCAATGGAACAGTTTTAAAGCGCCTAATTTTCGTTTTTGATGAAGGGAGTTTTATCTATTCTCGGCAATATAAACAGAGCCCATCCTTTTATCCTTCTTATTTTCTTCTTGCTCTTTTATCTTTTAAAATCGAAAGAATTGACCATAACTGCTTGAAAGCATTCTTATAAGGTAACAACATTTCATATTACTATTGTTGAGAGCCTATATTTTCTTAATCTATCGTTCCATTTGAATCGCGTGAGAAACAGTTGTTCCATTCTAGGCTGCAGCATTTTTTATATGGCAATAAGGAAATGGCTTACTAGCTGAAACATAACCAGATTAGAGGAAAATAACCAATATAAATATATTCATTAAAGTTTTTTTTCGTGATAAAATGTCCTAAAGGGTGTATCGTTAAAAATCCACACACACTAATATTGCTCTAACTTCTGATCCGTTGGGTAAAATTAATTGAAATTTTATTGTTTAGTTTAATGTTTATTGTTTACACTCTACGAGTTGAATTCATCAGATGCGCAAACGTTTTCAAAATGGCGACGAAAGAACAGTGACGAAAGAAATCGCGAATTCCACGGTGAACAACGGTCAACGAACATTTGACTGTTGATCGGAAGCGAAGATCAAAAAAAAATCCGTCAGGTCAACGAGAACGATCACAAACGCGTGATTGGGGCCTTAAAACGGAAACCGAACGCCTTATTTTGAGATGTGGCTAAAAAGTAGCATGTGACTTTCGCACAGAATACCAGAACTCTAGCTGGAATACGTACGTTTAACGTTCAAAAGTCCCCAAACCGTGAGGAGAAACAGAATACCGTCAATAAAAGCCGTGTCCGAAAGTTGTGCGAAATGGCTGACGAGGCATATGTTGAGGCGGACTTCAACCAAACCTGTATATGACTGCCACAATATCCTAGAATTATGCTATCCACATACGAAGATTACATATCAAGAATCTAGGCCTGTGTCAAACAGACGCTATCTCCCTAACGTTTGCATTTAAAAAAATGGACAAAAATGGCCAATTTTTCATGGATTTACCTTCACCCGCACTGACGAAACCACCCATGTAGCATCAATCATAGTAACCCATGAGTCAGCAGACAAAATTTGACAGCTCTATCAGTCGACCGTGATGGCAAAACCAGTGAAGCTACTCCGTTCAGCAGTGTGCGTGTTCAAAGAACGGCAACCCGCCGCGTTGAAAACGGACATCGTGTGGCATTTCGTGGACGCCGGATACGCCCGTTCTGGCATCTTCAACATCTTGTCACTATTAGATAACAATCAGAACATCGAAAGAAAGCTCGGTTCTGGACGGCCGACGACCCTGAGCGACAAGAAGCTCCAAAGGATACTGAAGAGGAAGACCGAGGGAAGAGTGGCTACATTGGCCGGGAGGTCGGTTCAACCGACCAAACAATGAAAAAGTACTTGGCGAACATGAACATACATGTCAGGAAGCGGAAGTCGCGTCAACTGGTTTCGGAGCGGCAGGCAATGACGCAGTGGCAGCGGCTGAATAAGATGGCCAACTCAATGTTCCCGGCGAATCGCGACGCGGCGGTGGTAATGGACGACGAGACCTATCTCACCCTGAATGGCAACGACTGGCAGGGCACTTCGTATTCTACATCCCCCACGAAGGAAGTGACTTCCGACGTGAAGTCCATTTCACACACCAAGTTCCCCAAGAAGGTGCTGCTGTGGCTGACAATCAGCGAGAAGGGGATGTCCAAGCCGCTCTTCTTTCGCCCCGCACTGGCCGTGAACGGGGAAATTTACAGTACGAAATGTCTGCAGAAGTTGCGTTGTTCATCATGAAATACCATAAGGACGAAGATGCGGTGTTCTGGTCGGATCTGGCGTCGGCCCACCACTCGAAGTGATCGTTGGAGGATGAAGCGGCTGAATATCGATGTTGTACCCAAGTCAGCGTACCTGCCCAACGTCCCTCAGCTGCGTCCCATCGAAAATTTCTGGTCCAACTTGAAGCGTAAGATCTACTCCAACAATTTTGTCTTCAAAACTGAGGAGGAATTGATAAATAAAATATTGTTCTAAATATCTTTTCTGAAGAATGGTGTTCTACATGTAAATATTATTCTTCGAGAGTGTGTTCAGTAAAGTGGCACCTTTACCAAGTCAAGGTAGTTCCACGGAACTAGCAGCAGCTGTTGCGTCATTGGTCAAACAATCGCTACGTGAAGGAACATTCCCGAGACTTTGGTAAACAAGTCTGGCAACGTCAACCGTGGGACAAACTATCGTGGTGTTTCCATACTTTGCTGCTTAAGCAAAGTATTCGAGAAGCTGATGAACAAAATGCTCTATACTGTTGCATCACACTTAGATACAGATTGAAAAATTGCATCACAGTAAAAAACGCTGTAGAGAATAACCCATTGGGCATTTTCTCTTGAACATTTGGGTAGAAGTAGTTTAGAGTGTTTTTTAAATTGTATTTTTATCGCTGTCAGTTTTTAAAAAATTGGAATAAATGGCGTCACCCGAAAAGAAACATCGCAAAATGATTTTGCATAAGCACCTGGAAAATCCTGAACTCTCTCATCGGGACATCGGTAAAACAACTCGGAATGGATGTTCTATTAGTGATCAGTATTACAAGCGTGTCGTGAAAGCGTTTAAGCGGAATCCCAATGCTTCGGTCAGGATTGTGACCAACAAGTTGAATCTGTCAAAGTCTTTCGTTCAGTGAGCCAAGGACCGAGAGGAACTGTATTCGTACAAAGTGCAAAATGCTCCAATCACGACGTTGGGCAAGTCACGGGCCCGGAAACTGTACACCCAGATGTTGTCTCGTTATGAATGATGAAACTTACGTCAAGGTGGACTTTCGGTAGCTTTCGGCGCTGCTGTTCTTCACCGACCAGCACAAGTTTGATCTTCCGGAGGTAGTAAGAAAGCAGAAACTTTGCCAATAAATACATGATCTGCTCATATGTCAAAAGGATTGCGCCGTTCGTGACTACCGGAACAGTTAACTGAGAAATCTACCTCAAGGAGTGTCTACAGAAGCGTATGCTTCCTCTGTTGAAGCAACACGACGGCCCTAACCTTTCCTTGGCTGGATCTTGCTTTGTGCTACTATTCAAATGTTTTCCTGCATTGGTACGAACCCAACAGGGTCAATTTCGTACCCAAGAACATGAACCCCTCCAACGCACCGGAACTAAGGCCCATCGAAAAATAATGGGCAATTTTGAAGCAAGTCCAAGGCGATTTGCACCTGGGTTGCGTGGCACTGTCAACCAAGATATTTATGTAAAGGAATGCTTGCAAAAACGCTTATTACCTTTCTTGAAGAAACATAATTGTTCCGTGTCAAGGCCTCGCTTCTTGACGCTTTGAAAAAAATGGCTCAGCAATGGCCGAAACTGCGCCAAATTCAAAAATCTTGGGCAATCGTAAAGAGAAACTTTAAGAGAACTCAAAAAAGAAAACAGTTGGAAGTAGGTATCAAATAAGGTGATGAAAAGAGCTGAAAAACTAGGTGTGCTTTCTAAAAAACGTTGTACTTTCTAAAAAAAAAGAAAACATTTAATCCTTCGTTGCAGATAATTTTTTGCTCAATCACTCTTATTTAATCCTTTTTTTCGTCCCACATAGACTGCCGTACAACAATAAACCGTGTAAAAGAAAATATATCATGATAAACCTACATTAATATTGACATGAAAATGGCAGCGGCATCAACATTGATATTTCATGACCCATTATTGAAAATGATGTTTTGTTTTCATGAAAGCATCAATAAATAAATGGTGTTTTGAAATGGCATTTATGAAAATAATTTTGAGGCTGAACTGTTTCTTTGCGACGTCAATTTGCTTTATGCAAGACCGATTAGCTGTCAAACAGCTTATATGGTAACCAAGCTGCTGCCAGAAAAATTTTGACAGTTCAAGGTACATCAAAAGGACTTATAAAAAAGACTACGGGAAAGCAATGCCGTATACCATTCGATACATGCCTCAAGATAATGCCATCTGGACGGGAGACTTACTAATGTTGTGGTTTTTTGAATAACCTTAATTGATGGATAGTTGGCAAATTACTATTCTGAATGCTGAATAAATTTTGGTTATTATTTCATTTAATCGTGCATTTTTTTTCACTTTTCTTAGTTTGTTGCTATGCGAATCCATCTTTGTTTAATTGTTTTATGACAACATTGGAAGAGCATCTTATCGTAAACTTTATGTAGTGCGAAATGCTACAGTATATGTTTCATGCTCTCGTCAGAGTCCGCGTAGCTTTGTGATGGTTTTTATAATGCTAAAGCGTGTTTATGCAATATTTTATCATGGTTCTGTTAAACTAATATGAAGGCGCTTTATTACTGAATTACTGAACGGTTTTATGAAGGCATAGAGTTCCTCTTCCAATGTTGTTTAAAGCTAGACTGTTTTAGACTTCACCTTCGTATTAGAAAAGGTTATAAAAACAGAATAAAATAAAATTATTAACGACACATCTTTCGCATCATAGAAAGCTACTTTTAAACAAATTAGCATGTCTATTGCAATAATAAAACACCCATAAATTTAAACAAATGCTAGAAGGCATTAGGATTGTAACTTGGGATATTCGACGACTTAAAGGTGTTATCGACTGCCCTGCACTGAACATTTATTTTCATTGATTAGCTTTAACTCGTTTCGTAAACATGGATTTTGTACATTGAACAAATGTCTCGTATATTGTATGAAACATTCATATTGCTTTTTATCTAGTGAAATGTTATCATTATTTTTTTTTGTGTAATGCACGCAATGGATTTCGTGGAAACCAGCCAATCGCTGCTTCTCTTTTATCGTACTCATGCTTCACGTACCTCAATACCTTTCTCCTCAGCTCGTTTGCCCCTAGTGCCACTTTTTATGATAGATGCGCTGTGCTCTATCCACTCTCAGAGTATCCTTGTAACGTTTGATTACAAGACACACCGTTGCCTTTGTGTATTTTAACACTTTCGCTATTTTTGAGGCAGACCACGAAGGATTCTCTAGATGTTTGTGCACAATTAATTTAATCTAGATGTTTGTGCTCAATTAACTTTTCACCAATTTCTTCGTCAATGAAGCATCAACAAATGCCTGTCAAACGTTTTTTGTTCCAATCACCAGGGACGCGGTGGTGTATTAAACCGTGCGTCAAGATTTACATTGAATCAAGCTTTAAACCATGTGTAGACGTATTTATTATACTCTAGATATGTCCCTGAACTTGTAAAATAAAAGATAATGGATCTTGTAATCTCAACTTGATGATTATTCACATCTTAACAGTATGAGCTATCTTTGGAAACAATTGGCCCTATATCGATATCATCAGTTCAGTGATGATTTTCTAGCTTCGCTCCATTTTCCCACCAAGTATTCAAGTGCTTTACGATATCTTTCACCGCAATCAATCAACAACCTGCTTTCTTTCGCTTCCTCTCTCCGGCTGTGATGAGTCGCCGCCAACCAGCTAAATATAAAAAATAAAATGCCCAAAACCCACAGAGATCACGCCTGACCGATCAATCATTTGATTGCCGATCGTGTGGTTGGGGAACCATTCAATCGACTACCCTCCGGGTAAACAGCAGGAGGTCTCGGCCACCTTCATCCACGAGAAAAGATCAATCCGCTTTGTACTCTGGGCGTTCGGCAGTTTTTGATGACAGGTTGTGTCGTGGCTTGGACGAGCGCGTGGTTCCGTTCGAATCCTTTCTCTTTAGTTAAATATCAGATCTGCGGTCGGAGTAACAACAAACAACAATCGACAGCTTCAGGAAGGAAGGAAGGAAGGAAGGAAGTATGGATGGCGGCGGGCGGCAGGCTATCGTAAATTGATGGCTATCGTTTGGCTTTTTGGCTTGTTGTTTACGGTTGACGTTTCGCTGACAGGGTCCATTCTGGCTCCATTATAGACTGGGCCTTTGAATTGCTGCAATTGTATTCCGTCCTTTTGTCCGCCTCTCTCCCGGCGAATGGCCTGTTGGTGGCGGAGCAGTCCTAATTGAAATTGACATCGACTCAATTTCTGACGTTTTGCAAGTGGTTAGCGGTCGGAATTTCTTAAACTGATCAATTTGGTAATTATATTCATGTTTCGGCCGGTTGAATGCATCTGTTCGATGGCTCTCGCCCGTAATTGACCTTAATGGTCGAGGTTGAAGTTTGATTTCGGTTGAATTTAGGATAATTGACCACAGTTACAGTGAATGAGTGGAGAGCTGAAGATCATTTTAGGTATGAAGAATAAATGAACAAAATTGATTAAATTCCACGGAAATATATTTACTGTCGTTAATAAAGGAATGATTCTCCAAAAATTCATCGACATCACACCACTTCAGTCTTTGTTCTGATAAAATCCATTTGCTAAATTTCCGTCAGCAATAATGCACTCACGTATCCTCCCTTATTAATTACGTAATTTGCAACCAAACCAATTCATCATAATTAATTCCCGATTCTATATTACCGACATTATTGAAACCAATTAACTCCAACTGCGGCTGACAAATTAAATTGCCTCTGTTGGAAACCAATTAAACCAGATTAAAACTAAATAAATCGCACTCCACCGCTGTCAGCTGCGATTTAGGACCTCGTCTCGCCTACGTCTCGCTGATTCAATCTAAACACTGCCCATCATCGGTCTTTCAGATTAGTGTGACATGCGGGAAGAAAAAAAAGAAAACGCTCCGTGGTTTTTCCGCGCCCAGCGACCTTTCATGATTGCCTTAATTTTCCATGGACGCGGATCGTACGATTGATTACCCGACAACTCTTGGCGCCCCGACCGAGGCGCGGTTTCGGAGGATTATAAATTAAACCGGGAGATTATTAATACACATTTTTCAAAACATCTATAAGCACGAACAGAACTGGGGCTCAGAAGCCATTATCTAACCTCGGTTGGAGCTTTGTGTCGGTATTGCCGAAATGCCTTGCCTAACTACAATGCAGCCAACCGTCGAGCGCGGAAGGCTTGCAAATCAATACATTGGATGCGGAGCGGATGGTGAAATTGTTGATGGTTTTCTTGTTTACCCTAAGCATCAAAGGAGAGTCATTGCGAGTGTAGTGATGTTGTTATTGGTATTGGCGCCAAGCTACCAATCAATTGAGAAGCGGCAGATGAGAGTATTTTTCTATTTTGTGAAATATCAGCGGTACAAGATTGTGGGCGATTCAAGAAATGACTTTGTATCGTATGCAATATCTAACCCTCCCACTTTCTTATTTTTCTATGAACTGTTGTTTTTCACGTTTCACTTTATCTATAGAAGCTCAATTGTCATACAGGGAGAAAGTCTCATCTAACATCTTCCGGTCTCGTATATTGTTCACGAGTGTGTCAATCTGCCAAATTTGGAAGACGTCTGCATTGAGTTATCTCAAATTATAATAATCCGTCCACTATATCAGAAAACATTGCGATTTGTTGAGCGGATTGGAGATAATGAAATCATTGGACGAAGTCTCCCCCGGTTGGTTCTAAACCGATGAACTTGGACATCAGTAGAAGCGTTGAGATGGCAGAAGGCACGGAATGCATTTAAGAATTCTTATTTTTACCAGGTCCCTAAATTGTAGTTTTCGATGGATTGGCGTGGATTGTTCTTCAGAAGCTTCTTCTTGATTGATGCGGATATGAGTTGCAGTAGTGATGCGGTTTGTGGAGCGCGAATTTAAAAAGTTAAAGTTTACGAAAACAGGGAGAAAAATAGAGCGCTTCGAGCATTGGCTATGAACGGTTGTGTCGATGCTTTATTGCGCACTACTTTGTTATTTATTGTTCGGCGGCACGAGTTTACTATGGATTATGAACCTTAAATATGAACACACCACTTATCAATGTGAATCCTGATTCATCGAGCCATACCCTACTAACATGAAAACACTTTTTTCCTGTAACCTTTGTGAGAATGCAGAGGTAAACACAGTCACTACACTGTAAAGGTCACATTCCTTCCCTATTCCCATCTGATCGCAAGGACGTGGCCGGCGCTGTTATTGATTATTAAAGAGAATAAGTCACTGAAACGTGTACAGTGAGAATGACTGGTTACTCCCAACCCCATTCAGTTGATTCATTGTGCAATTTCACTGATTCTGATCAATCACGAGGTAGCAACCATTGATACGTGCAGTCAGCCAAACTAAGCAAAACTAAGTTAAGATGCTCAGTTGTCCTATACTGAGAAACGTAGCCATGAACATGTCGAAAAAGGTTTTTTTTTATAGTACAACGTTGCCAGTCGGTTTTCCAATTAGACGATAAAGGGCGATACGGTCAAAATTTGGTCAATATCAACTTGACGTATTTCTTTCAATTTTGCATTTAAAAAACCTGAACACCCCTCATTTTGAAGGTGTGTGTGTGTGTAGAATGTTGCTCCTATTTTGATTTTGGAATTCACTCTTCAGTTGTCAAAATGCCGTCCAAGCAAGAAGAGCAGCGTATCAAAATGTTGCTCGCGCATCGCGAAAATCCGAGCTACTCGCACGCAAAGTTGGCAAAATCGCTAAAAGTTGCCAAATCAACCGTTACAAATGTAATTAAAGTGTTTGGGGAACGTTGGTCGACAGCCAGGAAGTCTGGATCGGGGGGAAATCGAAAACCGGAAGCCGCTGAGACGACAAAGAGAGTTGCCGGTAGTTTCAAGCGAAACCCTAACCTATCTCTCCGAGATGCCGCAAATAAGCTGGGTGTATCGTCTACAACCGTGCATCGAGCCAAAAAACGAGGCCGGACTATCGACTTACAAGAAGGTAGTGACTCCAAATCGCGATGATAAACAAAATACGACGGCCAAAGCGCGATCCCGGAGGCTGTACACGACGATGCTGACGAAGTTTGACTGCGTGGTAATGGACGACGAAAACCTACGTCAAAGCCGACTACAAGCAGCTTCCGGGACAGGAGTTTTATACGGCAAAAGGAAGGGAAAGGTAGCAGATATTTTCAAGCACACGAAATTGTCAAAGTTCGCAAAGAAATATCTGGTTTGGCAAACCATCTGTACCTGTGGCTTGAAAAGCAGCATTTTCATAGCTTCCGGGACTGTCAACCAAGAAATTTACGTGAAAGAGTGTTTGAATAAACGTCTGCTGCCTTTCCTGAAGAAACACGGTTGTTCCGTACTGTTTTGGCCGGATTTGGCATCTTGCCATTACGGTAAAAAGGCCATGGAGTGGTACGCCGCCTACAACGTGCAGGTGGTTCCCAAGGACAAGAACCCTCCCAACACGCATGAGCTCCGCCCAATTGAGAAATACTGGGCTATTGTCAAGCGGAACCTAAAGAAGACCAAAAAAACTGCTAAGGGCGAGCAGCAGTTCAAGGCAAACTGGCTTTCTGCGGCGAAGAAGGTGGACAAGGTGGCTGTACAAAATCTGATGGCAGGGGTCAAGCGTAAGGCCCGGCAATTCGGATTCGGAAAAGCGGAAGCCTAACTGAATATTTTTCCTGAATTTTATACTAATTGAACTTGAAAAAGAAATTTAATTTGATTTTTTAAATAAACGATTTCACCGATTTACACGCGTTTTCCCTTGACCAAATTTTGACCGTATCACCCTTTAAAATTTGCATTTCGCTTAACCTATCTTGTCTAAAATCAAATTTCACACTATTCGATTGTTGACCTGAACCTGATCTTTTCTAAAGAAAGTAAACTTCTAAACTTCACAACATTGGATATCACCTAATTTGGTACATTGTCCCAAACCAATCAGTTCCTCACAGACACATGTTTCACATCGTGCCAAGATACACGAAATGAACGCAAAAATATGAGCACATCCCGTTGGCAGCGTGTGGATTGCTTGGGATAAAATTAATAAAAGCAATCGCACGTGAGTAAAATTCATATTTCCGAAGGGATTCCAACAACGTCCCAGCTTTTGCCAGCACACAGGTACTTTTTAATGAACGAAAACATACGATATCAGTCCCCAACATCGCACGGTCCTCGCCGATCCTTTCGTCGTCGTCGCCTAAGAGCATAAATTCAATAAGCCAATCTATGCACACAACACTTGTCACGCGCGACGACCAGCATCCCACCGAATTCCCGAACTTCCGTGTGCATTCCATTAGTCATTAGTTCACCCCGGCCGGCGTCGACGGGTCTTTCCCTGAGGAAATCTTAACCCTACGGTTGGAGGAAGGGAGCGATAAAAAACCCGGCACCCGGCAAAAGCACACTTCCATGTTTTATTCAAATATTTGATTTTTCGAAATGAAATTAATCAAACTGTAAAAAAGAAAATGGCAAACGAACGATCCCGTACTCCTCCTCCACGGTTCGGTTTATTCGGGAACGTACCTACCTATGGCGGAACGGCATCTAGCCTGCGGAGAAACTCACAGGATCTTGCACCTGGCTTCTTGCCGTGAAGAGCAAACGAACCGACCAATGAGCGAAACGGCCGAACGGACGACGACGACGGATGACTCCACTCCGGGGGACACGAACTCTCAGAATCAGAAACTTATTAAACTAAAATTTGTATGCATGAGTTTGCATGCATTCGAAATTACAGCAGGGAATTGAAAATCCATGTTGTGACATTCTGGCTCGATGGCGCGGTCACGGGTGGGGAGGCGCTTTTCCTAGCCTTGCCAAGATGCTATTTTTATTTGCTCTGCTTTTCTGTTTTTTTTCTGCATTTCTTTCATTTCTTGAATTGGTTCGGTTTGTTCGGGCATTCACAGAGGGTCGATTCGGTAGGGTGGTAGTGGGGACAATTGGCCGTACCCAGCCAAGAAGTGAGCGACGGAATGTTTAAATAACACTGTTGTATGCAGGGCTCATTTCAATTGGAGGAGCATCCATACATTACGTACAGCAAATTTGAAACCTTCTTATAATCGTAGCATATTTGTTCAAGAATGTCAACATCTGAACATCTCGCCTCGGCTGATCAAATGCTCCGTCATTTATGCCTGTTCCCTTTGATGGAAAATATGATTTGCCATCGTAAATTTGTGTACGGTCTCTGGTTCGCTCCCGCTGGGCCTTCAGATTCCGTGCTGCTGCGGTGTGATTGTCTCCCAGCAGGGTGAATGTCTTCCGGGGATCAATTATTTGTTTTATTGGAGAAAGTCATCTGAACACTCTTCCAAAAAGGTGGTGATGGAAGGTTGGGCTGCGGTTTGATATGTAACTCAGATTTTTTAGAGCATTGCTCTTGGATAAACGGTAAACTAATTAGCTTCCACCAGATCTGAAAACTCTCCGATCTTTGTACAAACATATACAGGCTTCAGTCTTTCCTTAAATTTGATTTTTTTAAAGTTATAAACTGTTTAATGAATGTTAAATTATTAGTGAAACATGAAAAAAATCATACGTAAACAACACAGTTTAAAAGAAACATGTAATTTTCTGGGCTATCCAACGCACATAAATGGGATGCTAGATTTGTATGTTGTATGAAAGATTGCTTTGGCTTCACAGTACAATCATAGCTCACTGCAGATAAAGCAAAGAGCTCTTTTATTCTGTAGTAAATAGATAGAGTGAAAGAGTGCGCCTGTGATCGGACGGCTTGGAGTGAGTGAATCATTCTCTCTTTTAAACGACCGCTCTCATGTGCTCTCATTTGTCTTCGCCCACGCGCTCTCGCCTGCGATCGCTGCCGCGTACACTTGTGCGTGGACGCGCCAGTGCTCTTTCTGTGATTCGCTGGTGCGATCGTCGAAGTTGCAGAAAATGTCCGAAACGGAAAGAAACATTATTCTTTCTTCCTTTGTAATGTAGCGTCAAAACGAATTTGCAATCACTGCTGTATATTTGCAGAACAGCCCACGCCAGAGAACTCAATGGGACACACGCGTCAGGGAATTTGAGAGCACATATTCTCACTCTAGAGCGATCGAGTGTTGCGTGATTAAAAACCATGTTTTCACTCACATGGGGTAACGCATGTGCGCCAACACGGCGGTGAGTATAAACAAGAGAGAAGAGCTCTAGTTGAGGTAGGAAAAGTGTGTGGAAAAATTAAAACTTCTCTTCATCACATTGATGATATGGACATCACTGCCGATTATTAAAGAGTAAATTTTAACGTAATTTTCTTTTTATTGTAACTGATTATCGACTGTCATTTTGTAATACTCAGATGATTTCTTCGGCTTTCAGTCTTAATCCCCTACTTTATCCGACGTTTCGGCGTATTATATTACGCCTTTTTCTAGGGATTATCCATTTCTGTTTTTGTCGCTTGTTAACTATGTTAACTAGATATACCGGAACAGTGTTGAAGTGTAAGAATAGGTGATATTCAATAGAGTTTATAGAATTACTAGTCGTTTTAATGTTAAAACAGAACATGATATAATAAAAACAGAAATCTATAACAGAAATACAATACACCCAAACGTCAAAACAGAAAATTATCAGTTTCCATTATTTATGAAGACTGAAAGCCAAAAAAAACCATCTGAGCATTCGTTGTTTTCTTCTTTTCCAAAATTTCGTGCGAAAAAGCTTTCCTTGGGAGCTTTTCCTAATACATTGACAAACACTCTAATAACTAGAAATTAGAAGAAAAATTAGTATCTTCCATTTAATTCCAACTACCTTTGCTTATCTTCGACAGATACGCGTATTTCGTCTACAATGTGCAGACTTCTTCAGTGTCTCGTAATAATAACTCGACTTAAAGAAAACATTCGCCACCTGCCGTATATATACTATTTTCTAAATACAAGGCGTTTACCTATCATTATTTAACTTATACCTATCTTATTATTATTTTGTTTATATCTATCCTGAGTCAAAAACAAATGTATTTAATATCTACCTCACTTTTTTCATCTATACCTAACCTACTTATTGTGTAGCAGTGGGTACTCCGCTTCGTCGGGTTTGATGTCGTTTGGGTATTAAGTTAAAGAGCCATGTGTAACCGTTGCCTTGGTTTTTGTTTAGTAGATTTGTGTTCTGTTGTTTGTTTATTTCTAAGCTTTCTGCGACGTCTTATTTCCAGGGTGTAGATGTAGTCCGTAATATTGTGATGTCATTCGTCGTTATGTCGTGATTTTCCGTGAAGATGTGTTCTGCGACTGTTGATTTGAAGTTATGTGAAATTCCTTTCTCGTTCTGTTTAACAGCCTTAGTCACCTCCGCTAGATGCTCCTTGAACCTTGTTGCCAAGGTTCTCTTTGTTTGACCTACATATTATTTTGCTGCAGTGTTTACACTTGATTCTGCTCTGCCTAATGTGTCTACTGAATCTTTGGTGGAGCCTAACATAGATGCTAATTGGTTGTGCCTACTAGAAAAAACTAAATCTAAGCCAAATTCCCTAAGTCGTGGTTTAATTTTGTGCGGAAAAGAGTGGTTTGAAGTGTATGGGATGACTCTTTGGGTGTTTGAGGGTTTTCTGAAGATTTCAAACTCTAAAGGAGATGCCGACAATAATTCTCTCTTTACTAGAAGGTCGAGGAATGCAAGTTTTCCATCCTTTTCTATTTCATGGGTGAACTTAATGTCTTTGTGGAGATTGTTGATTTCTTGAAGAATTAGGGAGAGATCGTCTTTTTTTTACAACGGCGAAGATGTCGTCGACGTATCTCCACCAACGAGTTGGGAGTAATCCTTTTGCTTTTAGGATTGTCTCCAAATTCGCCATAAAGAGTTCACAGAGGAATGGGGATAGAGGATTTCCCATAGGGGCTCCTTTTAATTGTTTATTGAATGATCCCCTGAAAGTGAAGTAGTTCTCTTCCATGCAAAGTCGAGTCAGCTTAAGGTACATCCGCACCTTTTGCTTCCATGTTGTGTCATCCCCTTGTTTCAAAAGCCAATCTTCTAGAAGGTTAATTGCGTCCTTGATCGGTACGCTAGGGAAAAGGGCCGTGACGTCGAAAGATACCATTACTTCATTGTAATTTATATGACCTGATGACTGTAGCTGTTGTACAAATTCTTGGGAGTTGCGAACTGAGCTTGTTGGGAATTGCTCGGAGATATCTTGAAATTCTTTTACTAGCCATTTTGCTAGCTTATGGGCTGGAGATCCTACAGATGAAACAATCTCCCTCATTTCGTTTCCGGGTTTGTGGACTTTTGGGAGGCCTTTAATTCTGGGCAGGATGGGGTTTGGTTCACGAAGACGGACTGCTGCATCCCCTAATACTGCCTCTAATACTACTACTCTAATAAGGTAACTAGAAATGAGAAGAAAAATTATTATTTTCCATACAATTCCAATTAGTCGAGTTATTAATACACGACACTGAAGAAGTATGCACATTGTAAACGAAATACGCGTATCTGTCAAGATAAGCAAAAGTAGTTGGAATTAAATGGAAAATACAAATTTTTCTTCTCATTTCTAGTTACAGGTATTCTACTAAACAGCTCACACTTTCTAGGATCTAGTGAGGGATCAGGTCAACTTTAAGATCTTCTATTGACCTTCTTCGAATGGTATGTTGCTGCTTTTTCAACAACCTTTACAGCAATTGTTTGTGATCATCTTCAAAATCACCCATTGCCCGTCCTCCCAGAACTTTCAATGGGTCTCTGAAACATAGAGAGAACCGTTCAATTTTTTATGGGTAATTAATCGAAAATTTCAAGTGAGACTAAGCTGTGCAGAACTAAAACGTTTAGTTCAATACTAAATAAAATATTACACGGACAATTTGTTCGGCTTCTAGAGCCAGTCTGTAGGCTTTTCTTTTAATGCCGATTTGAGTTCTTTCAGAAGCTTGAGGAAGTTAAGACTTTATTTGAATATATGGATACTATGGATTCTAGTAGTGTTTAGCATGTTTGTACATATGGCTGAAATTGTGCCTAGAAGTAGTTTTAAGTTTATTATTCACATCAACAGGGTCGCGCCAAAAGCATCTTTCACAACTAGGAAGAGGTTTAAAAATGGAAAATACTAAAGCATTTCATCGATGGATCGGAATCGCACATTGATCCGTATAGCATACAATGCAAACATAAGGAGTGTATTGAAAAGAAATTATAAACATTCTAAAATTGAAATAAAACTGAAGATAATCCCTCCATCTTAGATTTGCTTAGTGGTTTTAGTGCATTTCGCTATTGACCAGTTTTTTCTGAAATCTGACACGTTGTGGACCGCTGGAAGATTGCCCAAAAACGTTTGATCGGTCGCAGTTGCGGACAGTTTGGAAGATTGATACAGTGGAAGCAAGATCTTCGTTTCGGTAAATTTTACTATTTTTTGTATCTTTTGTGTAGAATATTGAAGATCGCAATCCACATATGCAAATTCTTACCGAATTTTACAGTCGCAACAGTCATGTTTGGAATTGGGACACTCTCCCCAACCGATTTGCCGTAGAATTGAAGCCAAGGCAGTGTTCTGAAATCCTCTATCGTTTAGCCGTCCATCAAAACACACTGGGAGGGATTGTCCAAAAAAACAACGGTTGTACAGCTTTTGTACCCTCCTTTGGCACGGTACTTCTGCTCAGGAGATTTCTTTAGTATTTTATTTTTCTTTTTTTTTTAAATCCACGGTGTTGGTCTTGCATTTCTGCTGTACACAGAAGTTGTCTCAATTCTATTCGATCCACGGTTGCCAGCCTCTACTCCCTGTCGCCCTCGCCTTCTACTTGATCGATCCACCTTGCTCGTTGCGCGCCTCTTCTTCTTGTACCTGTCGGTTCGCTTTCGAGAATCATTTTAACTGAGCTGTCGTCCGACATTCTTACGACATGCCCAGCCCATCCTAGTCGATCGATTTTGGCGGTGTGTGCGATTGGAGGTTCTCCCAGCAACTGATGTTATTCGTGGCTCATTCACTTCTTCGACGTTCCCTCTTCCCTGCAGTCCACCGTAGATCGTACGCAACACCTTCCATTCAAAGACATCAAGGCCACGTCCATTTTTCGTGGCCATAGAGGACTACCGATATAATTAATGTCTTGTAGATGTTCAATGTACGGGTAATAATACGGATCATCCCTTAGCTCAGTCGGTAAAGGCGAAGCTACAAAGCAATACCATGCTGAAGGTGACTAGGTTCGATTCGCGGTCTGGTCTAGGAATGTTTCGTTAAGGAAAATTTCTCGACTCCCTGGGCGTAGGGTATGATTGTACTTGCTACACAATCATGCTAATGCAAAAATGGTACCTGGCATCGAAAGCTCTCAATTAATAACTGAAGAAGTGCATTGAGAACACTAACTTGAGAGCAAGCATTGTGAATGCAATAAGCTTGAACTGATAGGAATAAAAAGAAGAAGAAGAAGAAGAAAATGGTCAATTTTGTAGCTAGGCGAACTTTGGGTAGATCTTAGTGTCCTTCGGAGTCCAAAGTAGGAACGATTGCAGCGATAATGCCATACCTTTGTATTTCTCTGCTGGTGTCGTTATAGGCGGTCACCAATGAGCCCAGATACACGAATTCGTCTACTACCTCGGTTTCATCACCGTCGATCTGAGCTCGCGAGACTCTTCCTGTCATGTATTTTGTAATCAACGTATTAATCACAAGCCCAATCCTACCAGCTTCAGCCTTAAGACTGAAGTACGTTTCCACCATCGATTAAAATTTGCGAGCTACGATATCAACGTCGTCGGTAAATCCAAAACGTTAGACAGACTGCCTGAAAATCATGCCACTCGTGTCTATCCCAGCTCTTCGAATCACACCCTCCATTACAATATTAAATATCAAACATGACGATCGATCATCTTGCCGTAACCCTCTCCGATATTCGAAGGGGCTCGAGAGTGTCCCTGAAACTCGGACGACACACATCACTCAATTCATGGTTGCCTTGACAAACCGCGTCAGTTTTTCTCGAAATCAATCACATGTCGGAACTTAATCCAATCCATAAATATTGGCAAATCATAGCAAAACCCCTTAAGTGTTGAGAACTGTTTTTGAAGAAAGACTGGTTGAAACCGTCCAAATAACTTGACCGCACTATTGATTGCTCAAACTCTAATGAGCAGTGCGATGGTAAAGGGTGCGCATTTGGAAATTGAGCGCAAACAAAATTATGTGTCTCTTTTTTCTCGAATGCCGTTTTATCACCACACACAATTTTTGACGTAGGACTACGTCTTTGTTTTGCGTTGCGAGTACGAGAATTTGGAGCGTGACGAAATATGCTTAGTTTTTGAACGTTACTAACTAATTAATTTCATGACCGATTTTCAATATTTTTGCGCCAATCTATCTGGAATATTTCTACGCATCAGTTCTAATATGAAAATTGATTGATTCAACATTCACCATTAAGCTACTAAAAATAACGTAAACATAAGGTGATATCTTATAATGTCAATTTTTTAGAGTAAATTTACCAAATGTACAGTATAATACTAGCACAGACTTCATATTTAAGTAAGGAACGTCTCCTAGGCACGCCCATGGGTACACCTTCGCATATTGATTTAGTTTTTCGGCAGTCGTGGAGCTGTTCAGAGTACGATCTGCTGTATGAACGGAGGGTGTACTGGCGAGCACTCGTTGCTCAGAGAGGCGTTGATGCAGTTGGCTGTTAGTGCCGATGCTTCCGTCAACCTCGCTGCATGGCATGGCAGCTGAAGCCTACGAGTTGGCGGAAAAAAATCAGGCCGTGACAACAACGAGTCAAGAATCATCTCAAGTCACCTGCAAATGACCACCCGCAACAACGAGGAGCTGAACCAAGACTACTAAGAAGAAAGCCCAAGTTCAATCGTGAACCATGTTTCTCCTCCATCAACCTTTTCAGGACGACCAAATTGGCAAACTAAAGAGTTTGGTTGGTTGAATTTTTCCCTTGTGCTGTTTGAAATTTACATTCCGCGCCCGGCTGAACATGGCATTGCTTTAAACGCCGCGTCCCGGAGTAAATGACAAAGCGCGATGAACAACCAACGACTGAAGTTCTAGAACAGATAATTCGGGCCGAACTGCAACACGTTAGACCGACCATGTGCACACATTTACAGGATATAAGGTCGGTTGGATTCGTTGGAGTTCCTAGTTGTGCATAGCGGATTGGTTGCTGGCGGTATATAATAAATATTTCATAAAACGATTCAGTATTGAACATATCCAATGACTAAATAACTTGTTTGAAATTTGTGTTTTTCACAATCGCTGCCTGCTGTTTGCTGGCACGTGATAATTTCCCTATCACAGTCATCATTTTCTTATAACTAGTTGTTTAATGCCGGTTATGTTCTCTCCAATTTCCAATCAGTGCTTGAAAGTGTTTCTTACGTTCTAGTGCCTTGGATAGGGACTCTACGATCATTCGATAGGAATCAAATAATTTTGAGAAAGTTTAAGTGGAATGACGCAGTATTTCGCTGCAAAGTATGTGGTTCCATAACTATCTTCTACGCGTTAAAGATGGTGGCACCAAATGCTATCTAAAGAGTGTACAATAGAATTTTCTTACAGTTTCTTGATATCATATGTCATACATAATATTTCCAGGTAAAGCAAAATGTATGCATGTAGATATCAAGACTGACTATATCAAATAGTTAAGGTTGTAGTGCGAACGTTTAGTGTATGGGAATTAGATTTCGAACCAATTTTGGCCACTCTTTAAACAGTCAAGCGATCTAGATTGCACATTGCTGCGTAGGCCTACGTCACCTTTGCGCACAACTCCTTTGGGCTGTACCTTGAAGTTTATCGTGGTCCCAACCGCATCTTTACTATTAAAGGGTGTTTCGATCAAAATTTGGTCAACTTAAACTTGACGCATTTCCTTTCATCGTGCATTAAAAAAAATATTTACACACCCCTCATTTCGAAGATGTGTGCGTGTAGCATCATCCCTTTATTTTGATTTTGAGATTAAAACTTCAGTTATCAAAATGTCGTCGAAGGAAGAGAAGCAACGCATCAAAATTTTGCACGTGCATGGCGAAAATCCAAACGACTCTCACGCCATGTTGGCGAAATTGTTGAATGTGGCTAAATCAACTGTTACCAACGTATTAAAAGTGTTCGTGAACATTTGTCGACAGCCAGTACAACAACGACCAAAAGTGGGCTGGTGAACATTTGCTCGACAGCCAGTAAAGCCGTCCGAGATGTCGCAGAGAAGCTGGAAGTGGCGCCTTCAACCGTGGATAGGGCTAAAAACAACGAACTGGACTGTCGACTTACAAGAGAGTAGTGACTCCGAAGAAATATCTGGTGTGGCTGGCTATTTGTACCTGTGGCTTAAAGAGTAACGTTTAAAATTGCGACCGGGACCGTCAACCAGGAAATTTATCTGAGCGAGTGCCTACAAAAACGTCTATTGCCTTTCCTGAAGCGATACAATTGTTGCGTTCTATTTTAGCCAGATTTGGCTTCTTGCCATTATGGAAAAAATGCCATGGATTCGTATGCTGCCAACAACGTTCAAGTGGTGCCCAAGGACAAGAACCCAACACGCCAGCGCTCCGCCCAATCGAACAATATTGAGCTATCGTCAAGCGGAACCATAAGAAGACTTAAAAAGCTGTTGTGAGCGAAAATTGTTATTGTGGATTATTTCAGAACTACTGGTTGAATTGATAATAATCCCAGAAACAATACTAATAATTTCACTCGTTGTTGACGTCTGTTAATTTCAGCATCTCGTTTACTTGAATTTAACCTGTTGTCAACCTTATGTCATGTATCCATCATTTTGGTGATTTTTCGGAAAAAATCTCGTCAACAACTTCCTACCCATTTACTACCCAATGAGATATGGTACCAGTCACCTGTAAAATTCAAATTAGGATTTTTTTCGCTGCAACTGCATCTTTGCCGAGCTATGAAATCGATTGTCAAAGAACCTGCACAACCAAATCAAATTGAGTCAACGACCTTCATCACATTTGTCTGGGTTACTTAGTGGTTAGACGCCCACTCTTAAGACTTATTTGTCAGTTCTCAATTTCAAGGCATGAAGCCAAATATAAACATCAACTAGACTTGATTTCGTTACTTACAAATCCTCACCGAACTTCAAGCCCCACGAAACAATCGAGCTTTTTTTTTAAATCGACAAACAAGCAGTAGCACGAAGTTGGAAAAACGTTTCCTTCCCCTAGGGCAATTCATCGGATTTGATTTTACCCAAACAAACGAACGGCGTGGCGTCAGTCAGTGGAAAACAAAAGGAGCATTTCTCCCGGCAGCCGAAGCTCTGATTGCTACGCGTATTTCTCCGCGCGCCACAAATTGGGACTGATGAGATTGTTCCGTTCTTCGGCGACATTTCTTCTGCCTTCCTGGGTGTGCTAGAACATGCAAACGCGGAAGGTTAATAGACCTCGCGTAAATCCATGCCCTGGAGGTTGGCAACTGTTGTTTTTACAGTGTCTGAATTGCGATGCTGATGCACTTGTTCTTTTTTTCTCTCCCAACATTTCACGTGTCGTACCAACGCTGAGTGTGGAAGGATTTGGCAGACAGCAGTCGCTAATTCCCAAATAACAAGACAACGACGACGTTGGGAGCAACTCCGTCCGTCGTGCGTGTTTACTAACCACATTTACCTAGCGGCACTCTGCGTTTCCCTATTTGGTCATGGCATATCTTTGCATGTGCTCTGGTGCTGCGAACTCTACCAACCTACCGATGCGATGTTGCATCTCTGGCAGCTTCCCGGAAAAGACGATGTGGATCCGAAATTGGCACACAGAATTTACAAACAAACAGACGCGTGCAATTTCCCGCATTTGTTGGGGACACACACAGGTGCCTGGGATTTGTGGTAACGATAAGCAGCCAATTGTCATTGCCGTCATCATCTCTGCACATCGGAGTGTTTTTCCATAATCAACGGTGATGAAGATGTGATTCCGATCAGAAGCACGTCGGTTTGCTGTACGGAGCTTCTTCCGTATATAGTTAATTGAGGGCAATGCAATCATCCGGTATGGGGGGAAGAGAGAGGGGAATGCACTACTAGGATTTGACTCGCATTCTAACGGTTTTCTAAGGTTTTCGCTTCCTGCAAACATGACAAATACTATATTGGCATTTGCCTGGTGGCAGAGAATCCGGAAAATCCTTTGCTGGGGCTCGGTTCCGCGTGACACGTTTCCACGCTCCCACGGAGTCCCACGGCTTGGGTGGGTGGTGGGGCGACATCATCAATCTCTTTGTACTTTTGCGGTCGATGGCAACAAAGAACACGCAGAACGACCACCGCTCTGGGAAGAGTGACTATTTGCCAGCTATCTACTCTTTTGTATCGTAGGTTGAAAAAAAAAACCCGGAATCCTTCCGACCGAAGAGAAGACAAATTCCTGACATCGTGCTCGTCATCGGAATTAGATCGGAATTTTCTATCACGTGTCGGGTTTTTGTACGACCCGGGAAAGACAGTGTCAATCTTCACCCTGCTGGGTGCGTAGAAGCGCCGTCATTTCAAACACAGATGATAAGTTGTCCCTGTTCCGTGTTTCGACGGAGAAGCCCCTTCGTGTCATTTTGTCAGAATGTCGAATGCATGTGGTCATTGGGACAGGAAGTTTCGCAGCTTTTTCTTAAGGATACATAGTTGTTCAAATGTTTAAAATTAATAAATCATCTTTATTCAGCATGAAAGTTAACATTCACAGCATTTCCGTACGTTAAAAGTTTTTCTTGGGGTGATAACCACATATTACTATTTCCACCAAAAACTTTGAGAAATCTTTTCTACAACCTGAAAAGAAACAATTGTTTAGAATAACCTTTCAAAGTGAAGCTGTGTTTGAGATCACTTACCACATCCTGGGTTGAACTTTGTTCAGTTGTGGTGGCGGCGATAACTCGTGATTGAACCATTTGTAGAGCTTCTAGAAATACAACCAAAAGCAACATCCTACTCTTCACTCTTATAGATGCGTTCAAACAAATATTCAGGAAAGTTCAGCACAACTTGCTTGTCCAGAACAGCACTGCCTTCAGCCGTACTCACAACAAGCATATAAATGCAAATGAGTCCAGCGGCTTGCTAGTGATTTCAGTTTGTTTTGGAGTTACGCAATATTGTGTGGGAAAACCGAAGAACTTGATTTCTGACTCGTCATTTCATCCTGCAATCGAAGATGATATGATTTCATTCGAAGGCATTATAAGTGTGAAATATCTGCGCATCATGATGGGTCATCCTTTCTGGTATTGTTGTTTCATCGTTATATTATATTAGGGCATTCGAAGTTAAACATTGTTTATTGCCTTATTTCAAACTGGAAAACAGAAACCAAGTCGTGACTCATCTTTGCCAGATTTGCACTAACGATTGGATGATTAATTCATTTAAACAATCATTGTCGCTTATGCGATATTTTATAATTGTCAACTAAGGTGTTATTTAAGCCAATCATTATATCTCGATCATCTAAAGGGCGAACACAAAATAATTGCAACACAGTTAAAGGATGTACGGAATCAAATTGCAACACACACAAATATTCGCCAAAATTCGCCCGTTTATCCAATCATCTTCAAACATGTTATGAATATTTTCCCATGTTTTTGTTTTATTCAATTCCAATTCCATATCCAAATGCACGAACCTTCTTCTTTACACCACTCATAAGGTCCTGTACAACATTTGGGCTAGCTTTTTTTTGCGTGGCAATCCATTTTTCTTCATATCTTCCTCCGATTTCACTTCCTTGACATCATCTTCTTTCTAACAACCTCAGGGACATAGAATTTATTATGAGCAGTGAAAAACTGGAGCGCCGGAAGCTGCCGGAAGTCTGCTTTTACATACGTCTCGTCATCCAAAACGAGGCAATGTGGTTTCGTCAAGCTTCCGTACACGTGTTTTACCTACCGTATTCAGCCGTTCATCGCGATTATGCGCCTTTTGGACTTTGTACATGTGTAGTGCTTCACGTTTTTTTCGCATCTTGCACGAAAGTTTTGGTTAGATTCTCTTTCTTCGCCACATCTCGAACTGAACTGTTGAAATTACTCTTGAAAGCTTGAACTACCCGGTTGTGATCCTTAACACTATACGGATATCCATTTTTACCACTTTTTTCTTTTCGATCGATGGTCAAACACGAGACACCGTAGAATGTTCCATTCCCAGCTTCCTGAGATCCGGATTTTCAATGTACGTTCGCAAAATTTCTTTGCGCCTTTGCTGTTCTTCCGACTCGCAACGATTGCACAGCCGAGCCGATACACATTGAACTAATTTCACCAAAAATTTCAATAGAAAATACCAAACGGGTAAAAAGTTACAGCCGATTTGATTCCGTACAAATTATAATTTTCAACGGACTGTCATCCGACATCCTTTACGATCCTATCCCAATGTAGTCAACCGACTTTTGCTGTGTGTTCTTCAAGTAAGTCATGCAATTCGTGATTCGTTAAGCGTCCTATCTGCACCTTTCGTTCAAAGACACCCAGGGCACTTTCGTCCTTCACGTGCATACTCCATGCTTCACACATGATGAAACAATGTCTTGCAGATTATTAACTTTGTAGTTAAATGAATTTTGTTCGACCACAGCTAAGAGCCCAAAGAAGCACAGTTTCCGGCCATAATGTGTGTTTATATATCGGCGCCAACATTTGATTAGGGCGAAAAACTTTGTCTTCTAATTTATCGGAAGTCGAATACAATTTCTTGAAATTGAATATATCAGCGGATAGAGATAAAGCTCCTCTTCCTTAGAGAGTGCTTAATTTGTATTTGTGACCGTTAGTTCAAGAGAAAATGACTACGAAAGCCATTGTTTACAAAAGCAGATTCACCCTAATCTAATGTTGGCGCTGATATCTCCATTGATGTCGTTGTCGGCGGTCACCAATGATCCCAGATATACGAATTTGTCTATCACGTCAATTTCATCGCCGTCGGATCGCAGTAGGTGTTACTGGTGTTGAATGTCGGAAAAATTCGTTTACGGTGACTAGGTCTTGCTGGACTATTCGGATGCGGTGTAGCTGGCGTTCGATGTTCTGTTGCTTATTGGAGTGCTAGTTACATACTTTCAGCGTATCGTTAACCAGAACGAACCCTGCTGCTAACCTTTTCCCGACTTCCCAACATCCCAGTGATTTCTCGTGGAAGTGCAGAGGATTTCTCGGCTTCCATCAAAGTGAGTATCACCCTAATCAACCAACATTCGGGCACGGTCGGCGCCGGTATTGCTTCATAATGGGTCACCAGTTTTTACACATTGAGGATGTATGTTGGTCCCAAAAATCATCTGTTGGTTCGTTGTGTGAATACAGCTGATTGTGCAATAACGAAATAGCATCCGTGGGCGGTCAATCATGCTCATGCTCAGTGATGGAATTCTCACAAAAATATCAGTTCATCGTGCGCTCCCTTTTCATTTGGGAACTTCCCGTTGCTAGTTTCACACGCCAACGTCTCTTGAAATTTCTAGGATGAGAGAATGAAACATCGCGATTTCATGGAAATGAAATCTAGACAGATAAGATATCTCGCATAAATGACATCCCGAATAATGACTGTGTGGCCGGGGAGGTTGGTGTTGAATTTGTCCTCGATGCGTCACGCCATTTTAGCAGAAGATTCTTACCACTCGACTTTTGCGGCGGCACAATACTTAAAATACAAACATCACAACTCATGTGAACATTGCCTACAAATCCTCGCTAGAGAAAAAGAACAAAGCCGAGGAGATATTTGGTTGTATCGGATCTCGAATACGAGTGAAACGTTGTGAGATCTTTCGCGATGAGAATTGATACGTCTCCTTACTCCGCGCTTTCATGAACTTTGGATTGTAGTTTGTTCGCGAACTTTGAGTGCGAAGTTCCTCGGTGATATATCATTGCAGTGAGTAAAGAGTGAACGTTTTTTGAAAATGATTTTTCCAACACTGCTCATGCTCACGTTGCCTTCAACGCCGTAGATCTGAACTTGTAACCCATCTGCCTATCGAGTTTCCTGTTTTTAAATGGGTGGCTTAAGTGCCACTCCTAAAATGAGACCACCCAGCAGATTGCAGTTTTGCCCGGCCTGACCTAATTCAAGGTAATCGAGACAAATTTCTTGTACTCGGGAAGGAAGCTGATTGACGGCGAAAATCCAAACTAAGATTCCGATACCAAGCGATCTCTTTCTTTACATGCTTACTTATGCCTTCTTTTATTTCCCTTTCTGTTTCCTTACCCCAGCAGCACTCAACTGTCTAAATAAATTACAGCAACTTGATCATGATTAGAATGAGTCACATATAAGTAATCTCAACTCATCTGCAACAACAGTGTTGCCATGGTACTTCTACCTCTCCTTCCTTTTTATAGTTAAAATGCGAACGCCAAGTTATGGCAACAGAGTTCTTTATCTGTAAAATCGCATGTATTTATGGTATGAAAACTAACATTTTAGGGCAGTTCTATACATACATTAAGCTCAGTTCTTATATATTGGATCAATTATTGGAGGTTGTTTGGTAAACTCGCTTCACGCCACCCATAAGAGCATGTGCAGTCGTATCAGGTACCTTTTTCTCTCTCCTCTCTCCTTGGTCTTACTGAGTTCCCGCTTAATCATGGTCCACCAAGTATCGATCGGACGTAAAGTGTGTATGATGATGATGATGATGATGAGATCCTACCATCTATTGTAGCAAGGTAACTTTCCATAGCAGTGGAATAATCTGAAAAACGAGCTCCTGTATGAAGGGCCAAAAACGTTTGGGCGGGCCCGTAAGCAGAGACACTTACGCGAAACCCACGAATAAAGGGAAGAGATTCTCCTTCCAAAAGCCTCTTCTCCATGCACCAGTTGGTTCGTTCTCGAGAATTGTTTTCACCGGGCTGTCATTCGACATCCTTACGGCGTGCTCAACCCATTGAAGTTGACCGATTATTGCGATGTGACGAAGGGAGGATCTTTCAGATCCTAATTCAATTCGTGGTTTATGCGCTGTCTTATCTTGCCTTCCGTTCAAAGACACCCAGGGCGCGGTGGTCCTCCACATGCACAGCTTATGTTTAGTGGCCGTTGACGCCTATAGCATGAAGAAATGTCTTGTTAACTTTGTGGTTCGGCGAATTCTGTTCGACCGAAGCGATTCCAAAAAAGACCACAATGCGTGTTTGTATCTCTCTGCTGATGTCGTTGTCGACGGTTAGCATTGTACACTAAGGTTTTTTCTCGCACGGTTTTTTTTTACCTCCGTGCAAAAAAAAAACCTTAGTGTATCCAGATTAACGAATCGATCTACCACAATAATTTTATCACCGAAACCCGCTTGTAAACCATCTGCGCATCCAGCTTCCCGTTTGTAAATGGGTTGCTTAAGCGCCACTCCTATACGGAGACACCCCACCACATTGATTGCAAGTTTGCCCGGCCTGAGACCATTCAAGGCAATCGTAATTTTCCCGCACTCGGGAAGGAAGTTAACTGGCAGCGTTTAAACGTTGTTCTTCTCGGTAGTGGCATATTGAATTCGCTGCATTTCTTCAAATCTTATCAAATCGCCAGAATCTGCTCCTCAGTAAGTCCACAGCCACTTGCTACAATCAGATATGCAATCAGTGAAAATCTATGTCGTGTTATGACTGATGAAAACGCCTGAACGCACCTATTCCTAACGATTCTCAATCCACTATCATCGATGGAGTTGGTGAGAGTCGTAATAAGTGATGATGGTCAACGTCGACGAAGCTTCATTAGATCCATTCTGATTAGAAAGACTTTTAACTTGTATTTATTTTTTCACTTACAAAAAACTTCTATGAGCGCACTAAAGGGTGATCCGATCAAAATTTGGTCAAACAGTAATGTGTGTGAGTTGATCAAAGGTTTTATTAATAAGTCAATTTCTTTATCTTTTTTCAGGTTTAGTTAATACAGAACACAGGAGAAATATCCAGCTAAGCTTCCTTTTTACCGAATGCGAATTGCCGGGGTTTTGCGTTTAACACCTGCCATACGATTTTGTACAGTCTCGTTGTCCACTTTATTCGCCGCAGAACGCCAGTTTGCCTTGAACTGTTTATCGCTCACAACAGCTTTTTGAGTCTTTTTGAGGTTCCGCTTGACGATGGCCCAATATTGTTCGAATTTGAGCCACAGGAACAGATGGCTTGCCACACCAGATATGTCTTCGCGAACTTTGACAAATTTAATGTGCTTGAAAATATCTGCCACCTTTCCCCGTCCGGTTGCCGTATAAAATTCCTCTCTAGGAATCTGTTTTAAGTCTTCCTTGACGTAAGTTTCATCGTCCTGTACCACGCAATCAAACTTCGTCAGCATCGTCGTGTACAACTTTCGCGATCGTGCTTGGCCGACGTGTTTTGTTTATCGTCGCGATTTAGAATCACCACTTTCTTGTAACTGATCAGTCCAGCTCGTTTTTGGCTCTATCCACGGTTGGAGGCGCCACTCCCAGCTTCTTTGCAACATCTCGGACGGAGAGGTTGCATGGCGAACTGAAGTGCTAGTATGAAAATCAAAATAGAGGCATGATGCTTCACGGTGCTCTTCAAAATGAGGGGTGTGCAAAATTTTGTAATGCACAATGAAAGAAAATGCGTCGTTTAAGTCGCCCAAATTTTGATCGAGACACCCTTTAGTACCATGATTTTAATTAGAAAATTTGGAAAATTCCAAATAACCGATCACTTGATCACTTCTCATAAACAAAAATAAGAAACAAGAAACTGGAACACGTTTTCAAACTGTTCCTAGTAAACACGACCCTTTAAATTTAAAGGAAATTTCAGTTTAAATTTTGCTAGTTTTCCAATTATATTAATTTATCAAAACGAAACATAGGGTATGTGTCGCTTAACTCAGCCTATTATGCAATGATCGATTAAATTTTCTATTATAACTCATAAAGCGTTTAAGCGGTGAGTGAGATTCAACTAGTTAGACACTTTCAAAGATAAGTTTGACAAGATGTTTGGTAGTATGTGTCACGAATAGTTACACAACTCTTTTTATTAAGTCAGAAACATTTGAAGGATATGGATTTAATGTCGGTTTATAGGCACCAAATTGGGTCTATTCATGGATGCAACTTCGTCCCATTCGATGGATTTATTTCAAAATGAGGTATTTGTACGGTCTGTTTTTAATCTAATTTCATGAATTAAGACATTGCCAGCTGTATTCACTTTACAAAACACAAAATTTCACACAACAAACTAAAGATAAACTACCTCGAAACACTTAAGTGATGTTCATTTCTTTATCAGCCATTCAATAATAAAAACATTATAATTCACTGTACAATGATTTGGTTCCTTCGGTTTGTGTTTAGATGAGCCACTTGAAGATAAACAACCGCAAATTCATGCATTTCCACTTGAGATTTTACCAATAACAACCTTCTTACTACGTTATTGATACAACAGGCCATAGTTGGGAACAAACAAAAAAAAAATATGTCCCCAACATTGGGTCTACGATGTTTTTGTAAAATCATTGTTATTTTAGCTATGTGAACAGCTAGTTTGTAATGTGTAACTACTTTCTTCACGTCCAGACTGCATTACTTGCTTTATCGATTCATTTAAGCCATTTAGATCCCTTTGAAGATCGTGTAGATCATCTGTTCAGCTTAACCAGTGAAGTCATGATGCCCCAAAAGTTCAAGAAATCGAAAATTACGCAGAAGTGAACAACTATAAGTTGATTAATATTGTCTCAATTGCTTCGGAGTACATCGGTCAGCCTAACAGCAACATGATTTTGTTGATTATCGCTAAATTAATGACACATTTGGTACATAGGCCGAATAAAGGAGCAAGGCTAACATTACATCCCCTTACCCTACATAATAAAAGAAAATCACTTTAAAAAATACTTTTTTAAACACATCACTTGCTGAATATTGAAAAAAAAATACTTCTTTATGTTTTTTTAAGAACTGATCAGGTCAAGTGTTACTTTAGATTTTCTTAGTTGTCCAATCACGGAAAAATGTTTCAGCGGTCACTTTTGAACAGTAGACTATTTTCTGAGATGAATTATGTAACAGTAATTTTTCATTTTATGTAACATGTTTCTTTGTTTGTTTGTTTACAGGTATTGACCGTTCCCGATGAAGAACTACGATAACTGATCAACAATGACCCGGATGACGCATGGATGCCATTCGTATGCATAATAGAAATTGAGTTTTAAAATCTGTCGATTTTTATTTTATTTTTGTTTATTTGGCCGAAGAGTCTTAGAATTTCATGAAACTTTATCCGCACATTGTTTGTAAAGTATGCACAAAACAAAATTCAAGGTTTCCAGTTTTTAATTACTTTTAGCAGCAAAATTGTCAAATAGAAATATATACCTGCTGTATCTATAAGCAAACAAGCAGACGATATTTTTTTCTGAGTTTTCACTTAAAAGATTAAAAAAAACCATCTGGGTTAAACCACGTGCATTATTTTTACTAAACCGATATGCATGAAATGAACACCAAATGGAGGATATTTTGATTTCATTGAATGTTACTGCATGTTTTTAAATTAAGTCAACTAGTTCCGGAAATATCTCAGGATTGCGTTCCAGTGAAGCTGCGTCGTAAGTATATTATACAGAGAAAAAGAAAACCAATATAGTAGTCATGGCACGTGACATTAGGGTGTCAAAAGAATTTTCAAACAACTGAGCTGAATTTGTCAAGACTTTAGCTCTGAAGATTTTGATTGTATGACAAAAGGTCAAAAGACAAAAGATCGAATAAAAATATATTGCAAATTTCGTCACGCACCCTGTACAAGATAGTGGTCAACATCATAATTTATATGTCTGCCATCAGCACTACAAATCCACTCAATGTTCATGTTCGCGTTGCCTAATGCAATCAGTAAAGCTCATTACGGCAATCAATGTACGCAGCTTGGGAATCCCTTAGCTTCGTTTGCAAATTTTACCTGTCGAATTATCATTGCAAATGTATTGTATCCATTTCCAATCAAGAGAAATCATCTCGTCTTTAAATCAGTAAAAGCTATCTTAAAAACACCGCCTCGCAAACCGGAAGCGATTCGGCCGGAAAACAATCAACCGCAATTGCTGCAACCTACGGAATCTGTTCAAATTGTATCAACGCCGTACAACTCCGACCAGAGTTTACAATCAGCTCCAATCAGTTTTGGCTCCCCAATCAGTGATCAAACAATCGTCGAAACCGACGAAAAATCCCATCCGAACCGAAACAGAGTCTTCATGGCTGCTGCTGCTGCAAACACTCTCACAATTATGGCATCTGTAAACAAAACAACCTGTCTGTTGTGGGCGATGTGGCGAACCATCCTGGAATCCGAACCTTCACAAATATCCGTCCGTAGCTCACGAGGGGGCCCCGGAGGAGGTGGGTGGTGTGAATCTATTGTACACACGCATAAATTGCGACGGCTCCATAAAAACACCCAGGCAATATCAAACCACAATCTGTGCAAACCCGAAAACGAATCGATCAACTCTCTGGAACCGATGATTTAGGAACAACCACACCGACCAACGTACACCAACTTGAGGCAGAAGGTTGCTGGGACACAAGGCCAGGCATGACAATTGTCATATATAAATATAATTTTATTTTCATTTAGAGCAATCGGGCTCTTCTACTGCTGGTCAGCTTTGCCGGACGATGGGACTGGGGTGGCGATGGGAAGGGTGCTTGGTTTGTGCATTTGTTGATTATATTGTTGCATTTCGTGACAATTAATAACCCCTTTGGATATCTCCATATAGGCCAATTACGTGCGTGTACAAAAGAACGTGTACTCAAACCCATCCAACTCCAGCCGGCCGGCAGAGCCACCAGAAGCAGCGGCAAAAACCTATCGGAACGAGTAATGCGTGTGCGTTTGTGTGTGTGTGCGAGATAAAGAGAAAGCCGGCAACGAGCCAGGCTTTTTGTTTTGTTTGTTTATTGCAAAATACCACTATACTGAACATTTCCCCACAAACTAACGGCGACTGGCTTGCCTGGGACAATGTGAGGGCAGGGAGGGACAGTTGCAACTGAACAGTAAAAGTGCACGTACTGTGGATTTGTACGATAGCTGCCTCCTAACCCAGGACTACATGGTACGACACTCACTGCCCTGTTGGAAGGCATTCATTTGTCCAGCCGCAGCCCGGTTGAAATCGGCTAAGCCTGTCAAACGTGAGACAGAAACGAATGCCGGCCGCCACCAAACCAACCAACCGGCCAACCAATGAGCCGAGAAAGCGCAACCCAGTTAAAATGATGATGTTGAACCCATCTGTTTAGAGATATTCGGAGCTGGAGGTTACAAGAAGTTTCACGTTGGATGACTTCGAAAAGAAAAGCCGAGAAATTCCCGGAATCCTAAATTTTCCACAACGGAAACCGATTGTTTCTAAATAGCAGTATCCATTTCTTCTCGGAAAACGAACTTCATCAATGGATGCAGAGTAGCCTTGCTCCTGTGGCTACCGGACGAAGCTGGTCCACTTAATCATTGTTGCACTTCACACCTCCCATATAATAGTTGCATCATTCCAACGACGAGGATCACAACAATACTCATCAACCAGCACTCGGAAAGACGCACCTCCGGTTTGTAGTCCTCGGTCGTCGGTCGACACATTTCTTCATTGTCAACCAATTCACGTACCGTGTGTTGATTTATTCACTTCAGGTATGTCCGATGAGACAGATCTGCCTAGCTGCATTCCGGTACAAAGTATGAGTCGTCAGTGTAAGCCACTTGTCCAGCTCAGGAGGAGAACTCGACTGCTGGTCTGGTTGGATGTTGGATTGTTTCGGGGCTTTGAAAGAATCGCACCAGAGGGGATGAAGATATGCCGGGAAGTCAGCCACACAAATATGCAAATGGTAAAATATGGGAAACAGATTGAATTAAAATCAGACACCCCATCAGATGGCGATAACGATGATGGCGATTGTCGAGATGGGTTATAGTTTCAAGATGCACCATGGCACTGCAGTGCAAATTGTCACTGGTAATTACAATGTTGCTCGGGGTTGCACATTGCGGTATGTGACGAGGAATGGAAGAGCGTAGAAGTTTGAAATAAATTGGTTGAATCTGATGGAGTTCATGTAAATTAAAGAGCTTTGACTAAGGCCTGTCCACATTACATTTCGGACACCAAAATAATAGCAGCAAAAAAAATTACAACAAATCAACAAAACCGATTGCTAATTTCACAATAATATAGTTATATCTACATTAGCAACAGTTGATTAAGATGATAATCCATCTTTCTGTAAAATTCTCGAGCTTTCTGCGGTTAACCCGCCATCAGGAACGGTATCCTCAGATACGCCCGCCGTGACGATTCTCCATCTTCACTTGAAATCATCGGTGCCATTTGCTATCTTCTTAGTTTCGAACAGTTTCCGCTTAACTAGAGCCCAGTGCTTCTCTATTGGGCGAACTTCTGGACAGTTTGGTGGATTGGCTGTTTTTGGCACGTATTTGACCTCTTGTACCTTACACCATTCCAAGACGGATTTCGCATAGTGACAAAAGGCCAAATCAGGCCAAAACAGAGCTGGAAAGTTAAACGGTAGCAACCGCTATTGCAGACATTCTTTCTCGTACACATACTTATTAATAGTACCGGCAGACACGAAACTTTTAGATTTTCGACCACAACTACATATGGCCTGCCAAATAAAATACTTCAGCGGGAATTTGGACACCTTCTTTGTCCGCACTTGCTCGGCAACGGCGTTCCTTTGCATTGCGTTATGAAAAGCCAGAGTACGTATGTTTCGTAGTCCATAAGATAGAAAAAAATATTTGCAAAAAATTGACGTGAAGCTCCCTAGCACGACTTTTTGCAATGAAAGTTTGCTTGTCCTTACGATTGGAAACCTTCTTCAATTTGTACGCCTTTAGTTCTTGCCTCTGCTTCACTTTTCGTACGTATGATTTTGACTTCCCAAACTTTGCGAGCCACATTTCGCACAAAAATATTGGGATTTCTCTAATTAATGGCTACCACCTTCTTGTCCATTTGTCGGGAGCATACTTTTCGATTTGTTCGACTTCCAACCTTCCGATCCACAGTCAAGCGCTGGTCAAATGATTTGCAAACCCAAAACACGGTACTTTCCGGTAGTTTTATGTTCTTAGCAAGATCGCGTACCGATGAATTCGGAATTTGCTGCCGTTCGTACAAAATGCGTTTGCGCACATCCACTTGATTCGACGCCATACTGAATGTAACAAGAATGTAAACATGTTGTACCACGAAATAAAGTGGAGAGTTTCAGCTGTCATATAAGTGACACGTTTCAGCGATCCGTGAAATAATTCAAAATCTACACTGAAAGAAAAATGTCCGAAATTTAACGTAGACAGACCTCTTTATTGGAAATTGGCAACGCTGCCCTTGTTGTTCTACACCGTTTTTCTCGTGCCGTCAAAAGAAAGAAAAATAACAAAACGGTCTGGATTCCGTTCCAAATTCGGTGCAAAACAAGACAAAGCGTATAACAGTTTTATGTTTTTACTGTTCGAGCTTATGAGCCGTTCGTAATTGAAATATAGAACGCCCTGGTGATAATGTAGAATTTGGGCTGATCTATTTAATTGTCAAAATTTAGAATATACCGCAACCGCTGAAAATGCTCTAATGCATTTGTGTACAGGGTGGCAACGTAAAAATGATTAAAAACATGATTGTATTTCTTACTCCCTTGCACTTTAAACAACAAGTCAAAATATTAAACATAAAAATGTGTTTAGAAAGTGAAAATTAAAATCTTTCTCTTTTACACTCAATCACGGGTAAAAGACGCTTTTTAAAATTGTTGCAAGTCGCACACACCACCTATCCGGTATTCGATCCAAATTCTCAATCAAACGTTTTTTAAATGCAACCAAACACATGTGCTTCAAGTTGTCCAGTTTTCCTAGCATGTATCCCCAGATATTGAATGCCAGTTAGTGCAAATCAGGAGACGATGCAGGCCTTTCAGAGGATCAAATAAAAAAGTCTTGGAAAGCCTGCTACACCATTGCTTAACAACTCCCTGGCTGAATCCAGTTGGAAAGAATATCTCTCCTCTCTAAAAAGTTTCTTAGCACATGGAAGTAGGAGGTCTTTGGCAGCGTATTGTAAACAACACTTTTTGTTGTTGTTTTCACGCCCCAAGCTACGAACGACAGGAGTTATTTGCCTTTGGGCGACACGACAATCCCAAAACCATCACCGCAGAAGCACTTTGGTATCGTTTTTTTAAAAGCCCAATATCCATTTTTTTCCTGTTAAAAATTGTGCACTCTGCTTCACTGATGCGCACATGGGAGAGGAACTCTCTCCTTTTTGGGTTTGTTTTGATTCGCACCGACTGACGATCACTAAAAGATCGCCAGAATAACTATACAAGCCACAGTGATACATGAGCGTCTTTCCAACCGGACATTTTTTTGCCTGTTGAAGTGGCGGACTTAGTCCGTGCTTCAACCTACCCCTGCATGTGGATGTTAGGCAAAAATGTCGGTGCTCAGTACCACTGTACACATGCCCTTTTCGCTCAATTTTCCTAAAAACATCTGCTATGTTTCCAAGCCTGCCGCACACTAGCGGAACTATCAAAACTTTCTCTTCATATCTTTCAATTCTAGCCAAAGAACATTGTTGTTCACTCTTGGTGCCTCATGGTGATGAGCGAACATCTCCTTCTACATCATAATCGTTACTCCTCGCACGGAGAATATATAACATAACAATTAATGTATGTGAAACCATAAATGGTGGTAACCATTAATTATACTGGTGGGGACCAGTATCGCATCGCTTCACGGTGTTTCTCTCCGAGGTCTCTACGTTGGAGACGACGAGAAAAACTTTAGTGATCGTCAGTCGGTGCGAATCAAAACAAACCCAAAAAGGAGAGAGTTCCTCTCCCATGTTGCGCATCAGTAAACAGAGTGCACACAATAAATCGCTAGAATAACTATACAAGCCACAGTGGTACATGAGCGTCTTCCAACCCGGACATTTTTGCCTGTTGAAGTGGCGGACTTAGTCCGTGCTTTAACCTACCCCGCAGTGGGATGTTAGGCAAAAAATGTCGTTGGTTCGAGTACCACTGTACACATGCCCTTTTCGCTCAATTTTCCTAAAACATCTGCTATGTTTCCAAGCCTGCCGCACACTAGCGGAACTATCAAAACTTTCTCTTCATATCTTTCAATTCTAGCCAAAAACATTGTTGTTCACTCTTGGTGCCTCATGGTGATGAGGGAATATTAGAATTTGAGATAACTCAATGCAGACGTCTTTTAAATTTGGCAGATCGATAGGCAATCGGTGGATAACCACCTGGTATCTCATAGTAATATGCTTATAGGTGGACCGGAAGTTTCGATAAGCTACATCCCCCCTAGATCTATGTGCTGCTAAGGAGTTTTGCAGCAAGCATTTTCACAAAAAATATTGTACCATAATGCAAAGAAACGCCGTTTTCGAATATTTCTGGACAAAGAAGGTATCTAAATTCCCCTAGAAATGTCTGGTTTGGCAGGCCATATGTAATTGTGGTCGAAAATCCAAAAGTTTCTTCTCTATCGGTACTATCAACGTGGATATGTACGAGAAAGAATGAATGCAAAAGCGGTTGCTACCGTTTCTAAGAAGCCATGACTCCAGCTCTGATTTGGCTTAGTGTCAGCACAAAAGTTCAAATACGTTCCAAAAATAGCCTATCCACCTAACTGTCCGGAACTTCGCCGGATAGAAAAATATTGGGCTTTTGTTAAGCGGAAACTAAGAAGAAAGCAAATGGTCAACCGTTAACGCTAGCGTATCTGAAGATACTGTACGGAATCTGATGGCGGTGTATCACAGAAAGCTCGAGAATTTTTCAGAAACAAGGATTAACATCTGAATCGGGCTTCAAATGGTGAGTTGACAATTTCTAAGAAGGGTGCGACCGACCTCTGGTCCTCACAAGTTCCTACCTCACGCCTCCACGAGTCATATGATCACAAAAGACTGCCAGCTGAAACATGGAGACGCTGGTTGGCGTAGCCTGGGCAATGTTGTCAATCCGACAATAGCGAAGTGAGGGGGTGCGACCGGTAAATAATATCATAATTTTCCATTCTCATATCTTTCAGGTCTTCCAGCTCGTCAAGTATTATAAAATAATTTAAAATTTAAAATTCTTTTTTTTTCCTGGCGGTCATACATTGCCTAAATTTTCTGATTCATAATGGATGCGCAAGTTTGTCTACAATTGCAACAAAACAGCAGTCGGCACACATGTAATTTTCAGTTCATATTACAATATACCCTCACTATATATTTTATCTTATAGGACATTGTTTATTCATAGCCATTATAATTCATCTCTATCATCTCTATCATCATTTTTATCATTTTTATCATTACTTGTGTTTTCGTGATTTATATTCTAACATAAATATTTGTTTGTTACAATTTAAAGGTTATATACATATACATCTTAAAGGTTATATATACTTTTAATTATTTTGTCCTTTATGTCGAATTATCATTATGATTGAGAAGTATTTAGTACCTTGATTAAAAGAAGCTGCAACGGAATCTATGGTAGGATTTTGTACTTATTACCTAATGTGTTTTCATTTCCTGTTTGCGAATAGACCTTCTTCCAAATCTGAGCTGGTTTGATTCGTTCAGCGCTGTTTGCCATTCGGCTAGTGTCTGATGTTACAGTTCAATTTTTGGCATTACTGTACCATAACTCACAATATCATTATATTTGATGATATTGTTTTATCGATTTTACTTCATAGATGATTTAACCATTGCTTATTGTTTTTTATGTCCATTTGTCTTTAACTTTCTGTCAATTAAATCTTCCCTGCTTTCCCAAAACAGGAGCAATAACTATTAGGCCAGCAAAAATAAAAGCGGATTCATGTTATAAAATCAACATCAAGCTGCAAATAGTGACCATGGCAACTAACAGTAAATTAATATGTAATGTTAGTTCTGTAAAATTTAACAAACTTTTTCAAGATACCACAAATCAAGATTTTGGTGAAATGCTGCTATCAGTGAAAACGAACGAAAACGCGCTCAAGCGCGAACCACGGAACTCTACACTAAAACACTTGACTACATTTCTTGTACCGAATGGAGATCAGTATATAATAGATATGAATGATTGTATTATTTTTCATTTACATAAATATATACACTATTATATAAATATTTCATGGGAACGGGAGGGACCATCAGGCGCAGATTGAAGCACTCTGGATGGGGAGAGTGGAAATGCCAACTCCCCATTGCTAACAGTTTGTGAATAGAGGGCGGACTCTTCTCCCGCCCATTGGGGCATCCTCATGTTAGATAGCTTGCTCTTTTGACCAATTGTTCAATCTTGTTGTTGGAAGGAGATTCTTTTTATCGCTGTGGATACGTATAAGTGATGTTGCCTATCGATCCATCCAACCCCTTTTTGGCCCTTCATACAATGACATGACTAGGATAATCAGTGGTTATTAAAGCTTGATCAAGTCTAACAGAGAGGAGAGCCTATTGCTGTCGGACGTAGTTTCCGTGCTACAATGGGTGGTAGTACATATCATACATCATCATACATCATACAAGAACGATTAACATCTGAATCAGTGGTGAAGAATGTTTTGTTAGTTTTTCCTGGAGTCTAATCCATAGGCAAATAGCAGTTCAAATAGTTAGGATTTTGCTCATTCCACTTTATGAAAAACTTCTGCGGATTTATTAAAATTCTGTTTTATTTTAAGATTGATCCGTATTTCCGTAGTTTATTGAAACTTTCCTAAAACTACGGGTTATTCCACCGTGGAAAAAAAGATAATCTTCCACTCTTCTCGAGTTTCATCCGTTGTGCTCTTTCGATTTATGTTTCACCATTCGTCTGCTATAATTCCCTGCAGTCAGTGGCAGCGAAAAAAAAACGGTTCTCAAGATTGTCGAGTGGTTGAAGGAAACAAAAACAAACTTCCAATAAGCGAAGCCGCTTTATTTGCAGGGCTTAATGCTTTTGCCATACATAAAACAATAGCCAGCTCTGGTTCCAGTAAAAGTAGCACTACAGACTCAAGGTTTGGACAGCAGTACAGCACGGCTTTTAAATCGATGACGAAACATTCGCAAAGTTCAAACGAAAGCAGATATTGAAGCCATCGAATATGGTAAATATGACACCCGATATCTTTGCTTTTCTTTTTTTTTGCATTGGAACTCTCTTTAACCAGTGTTTGTGTACCTTCGATTGGCAAAGAACCGAAGGGGTTGTGTGTTGGTGATCAAGCGAGCTCAGGTCCAAAGTGTCGTCGTTTGCGAGTATTGTGGGGGAAGATATGCCAGTATCTAGAACTAGATTTTAGAGAAAAATACCACAACCGTGCCAAAGTGAATTTTGATTCGGTGTTCAGGATTAGTTTGTAAATTAATCAGTGCAAGAAGAGTGTATTAGACACACATATCATGTTACTACCGGAAGGTTTCCGACACGTCGGCGACGGACGGCTTGATGTGGACGAGTGCCGACGGCAGCAGCTGCGCCCAGAAACAATTGGTCATCTAGGATATCGAGGAGAGCTGGTTTGCAAATCAACAAATAATTTATTTCTACCATATTTTGAAGACAATATCTAATATCCTGTTTTATTTTATTTTGTCTATTTCGTTTTGTTTTGTTTTTCGTTATGCTTGTCTCTTTTCAGTAACATTGAGTGGCCCATTGCTTTTGGCGAAAAAGTGCTACATATTTTCAGCGTATCGTTAACCAAAACGAACCCTGCTGCTAACCTTTCCCAACTATCCAACATCCCAGTGATTTCTCGTGGAAGTGCAGAGGATTTCTCGGCTTCCTTCAAAGCGAGTATCATGTCAACACGTTCCTTCCAATTCCCTACTTGACCAGCATTCGGGCACGGCCGGCGCCGGTATTGCTTTGTAATGGGTCACCAGTTTTTACACATTGAAGATGCATGTTAGTCCCAAACATCATCTGTTGGTTCTTTGTGCAAATACAGCTGATCTGGCAATAACGGAGTTGCATCCGTGGGCGGTCAATCATGCTCATGCTCATGCTCTCGATTGGCAAAGAACCGAAGGGAGCCTTTCTCATTGTTCGAGTCATTCTTCCAACTCCGAATATGATTAAATAATATTCGTCCGCAAGCCAACATTATCTTGAGTAAAACGAAAACAAAAATATCTTTTTATCTGTGATTTAGATATGTTAAGATAACAGAACCATATCAGACCTCCTGCTAGAAATGTTTGTATTCTGTCGGGCTGCGTTATCGCCTACTACCTACTTTTCTCTGTATGTGTCACCTTCAACTTTCTTGAATTCATCACCTTTTTGAGCTTTGCGTTCCGCTATTTCTCTTAACTGCGCCATTATCGTCATATCATCATTGCTTTGTTTTCTCCATCCGTACCAGCAGAGAGAGATGGAGATCATTAGGGATGGTGTCTATCTCATCTCGAGTTTAGTCTACTCAACCTCCCGCCGAGCTGTCTTAGGTCACATTATTCTATTTCTTTTCACTCATGTTCCTTCGGATCGCATCCGTTCGAAGGAACTGTAGAGTTGTACTACTTGTCGTTAACATTTATTTGATCGCTTCCCTAAGCAGCAGCTACAAGTAAGGAAATCACTTGACTTTAAACTATGTAGCAAGAACAGTTGTGTTCTCAGGTAGAAGAGAGTATTTAGGGATCGAATCAGTGTTTTGAAGTGCCTATGTAAAGGTCATGGTAATATATTACTGGAACACTTGAAATAAGTTTGCTGATAAGGATTTTAAACATTTCAAATAATACTAAATCAGTCATGTAGTAATGTTCTAGTCGGCAGGTACTTTCAATATACCTACAAGCTAACTTCAATCGTGGATCCATTGATTGCATTGAATCCCATAAACCATAGTTTATTCATTCCCCCAAATGCATAGCCGATCAAATAGATCCCTTGCACTCAGCAACCAGCGATGTACACAGTACATTGCACAGTGTGGGTGAGTGTTCGTGTTTGGCCTTGCACTCGTGCAATTTCTGTTTATGAACGTTCAACCTTACTGACGACAGCAAGCATCTTTCCTCGGAGTTAATAAACACCCCGCGACAACGCCACCTTTCATTCGTTTTCCATATTCAGCTGGTTAGTAATCCGGTGAAGCTCTTTCTCTCTCTCTCTCAACGACGGCGTCGGGCGGCGGCATGGTGATGTGACGTTTGTTTGCCACTCATAATATTATTTTTCTCTCCCAATAGTTTTAGTCGCTGTCGTCGACGCGCCGTCGTCCTTGAACCTCGACGTGTTTCATTCGCGCTTTGTCGCCGGCAGGTATGGAGGAAAAAGCTGCGTACCGTTTGGTCTCGAAAATTTACAGTTCCAGAGCAGGAGTTGTTGGCACCATATCAAGAACCCAATCAATAGCACGTGGCCTGACCGTGCATTGGTGTCTCTGCTTTTCTTCTGCATTATAATCTCCGTCTTTTTCGTTGTCAACGATTTTATTCTCGATGCACTTTCATAGTAACTGTTATTTATTTAGTGCATCTACGTCAATCATGGCATGAATTTTTATATTTTGGGTAAATACAGTGACACTCTCCACGAGGAGGTGAAGAATTTTTTTCCTATACAAATCCGCCTCCTCTGGCTCTAACAATGCCTTCTATTGACTAGATTGGTCTATTAACGAACTGGTCATCGAACATTTTATGGAGGAATACTGTTTATGCTGGAAACTATTTAATCGATGATCCCAATCATTGGATCGTCTGCTTCGAGCATCGACTGTAAACGGGTGCGTCGATTCTTCGTTGCGCACTCTTATGTTATCGGACATAGCGCATTATCTGTTGTTTAGTGGGGCGAGTGATCGAGGGAGATTCGAAAAAAACAACAACAAAGCTGCTGCCCGGATAAATATGATGGTGCGGTGGTTTTGGTAGGCCGGAACGATTAATTCACTATACGCACCGTACCATCATATCTTGGACCAAGTAAACCACCACCACCCTTAGTGAGTGGCCCAAAAGCATCCTCACTGTTGGTATAAATCGGTTACTAATATTCAGCGCATCGTTTACCAAAACGAATTATACTGGCAGGCGCACCTTTTTATCTAAAATCCCAGTGATTTCTCGTGGAAGTGAAAAAGTGTTGTCCAATTCCAACAAAGATAGTACTACCATAGACTAAGTCTAAGACCAGTAGGTCCCATACAAAAACGATTTTTTTTTTCTTGGCTCAGTCAGTACTAGAACATCGGTCCCAAGCTTAATAATGCGCCCCTATTAATGAACTCACATGAACACACTCTCAAATATTCTGTCAAAATTTCACAGCAAATCAAAACAAAGGCGCAAATATGTATAATAAGGTGCTGGCTTCAAGGTGTGCTTCAGACCAAGGGGTTCTACAACAGTGAACCAATTTCAAATCGCATGTTGCATATTCATTGTTGGTACTACGTCACAAATGCCTATTTTTCATTATTTGACCAATATTTGGTCGGGGACAGGGCCGATATTGCCTTAGTTTTGGATCACAAGATTTTACACATTGAGGATGTATGTTAGCCCGAAGCATAATCTGTTTACTACTCTGTGTAATTACAGCTGACCTAGCAGTTAAGGAGTAGCAAGGGTCAATCATGCTCATGTTCAAATTATCACCATATAGGCGTTGTATAGAAAGTTGAAAGAGCAAAGTGTTATGTTCATAATGGAAAAAAAATGTCATTGCAGATAAAGAATAAAGATTAGTGCATGAAAATGACGTATGTTGAAAAACCGGATTTGTTTTCAAAAGTGTTTATTTAGAAGTTGCTTACTATCAATAAGTTGATGTAGAAGGAGATGTTCGCTCATCACCATGAGGCACCACGAGTGAACAGTAATGTTTGCTAGAATGAAAGATATGAAGAAAAACTGTTGAAAGTTCCGTCAGTGTAGGGTTGGTTGGAAATATAACAGAAGTAGTGAAAATTGAGCGAAAGGGCATGGGTTAAGTACACACTCAGATTGTTTTACAGAAATCTGTAAAGTTTTACCGAATTCTCAACAGCTGAACATTCGGCAATCCGATTTCACAGATTTCGGTAAAATTTTACCGAAATCCGGTAAATATTTTACAGATATCTGTAAAATTTCACCGAAATCCGTAAAATCAGTTTACCAAAAGTTCAGATGTTGAGAATTCGGTAAAACTTTACAGATTTCTGTAAAAAAATCTAAGTGTGTAGTATCTCCTTCTACATTATAATCGTTACTAAAGGCACGGAGAATACAAAGCATAACAATTAAAGGATCAAAATGTTATTTTATTGAAAATTAAATAGAAAATGACTTTCTGTTTCTAAAGTACACCTTTTCATACGAAAACACGTAAAAGATTCTCTTCGAAATCTATGAAACATTTTTGTTTTTCTTCTAATCGACTTTAAATGTCGATTTTAAATGTTTTTCGAAGAATATAAATAAGTTCTATTTTTGAACTTAAGAAAAATATTTTTTTTTTCTCAGTGTATATATCAGCCATATGTTAAGGTATCGTTTCAAGCAAAAGATTAATTTTTCTGATTATTTTGGAAGATTGTCTGTTACATATAAAACATAATTTGATAAATATAACCAACATTACGGAATTTGTTTCCTAAATATCTGGAAAATGACTGCAAAATCTAATGCGAGTGGGAAATAAATCAGTTGGAAAACAAACAATGGATATCCCTTGTATGATAGATAAAGAAAGGTGATTAAATGTCAAACATGTTTGTTGACCTTTGTGCGTTCGTGCTATTTGACATTGCCTAGAAGTTGGTATCTTATACCGTTGGTTGGTTTTTGGGTAATTTTTTTGCATGATTCTGTAAAGCAGATTGATGTTATAAAATCAACATCAAGCAGCAAATAGTGACCATGGTAACAGTAAATTAAAATGTACAAATGTTAGTTTTGTAAAATTTCAATAGATTTAACCAACTTTTTATTTTAACAATTCAAAATTTTGGTGCTTTGCAGCTATCGCTGAAAAAAACTCTACACTTAATCACTTTACAACATTTCTTGCATTTCAGGTTCAACCCCAAAAACCCCAAATAAATTTTCACGTTGGTCGGTTCTGAAATTTCCGAGTCTATAAGGGTCTGGCGGAGGAGTCTCAAACTTCCATCGAAACATTAATCTCCTTCAAAAACCTCCACATGCCAAATTGGGTTCCATATGCTTGATTAGTTCTCGAGTTATGCACAAATTTGTGTTTCATTTGTATGAGAGCCCCCCTCTCGATTTACCTTAGAAACATTTATTGCCTTTAAAATCCCCGCATGCCAAATTTGGTTCCATTTGCTCTATTAGATCTAGAGTTATGAAGAAATTACAGTTTCATTTGTATGACAGCACCCCTTCTAGGAGAAGGGGGGTCTCAAACCACCAAAAAAACATTTTTCTCCTCCAGAAAACCCCACATGTCAAATTTGGTTCCATTTGCTTGATTCGTTCTTGAGATATGCAGAAACTTCTGTTTCATTTGTACGAGAGCCTCCCTTTCTAGAGAGGGGAGGGGTCTCTGACTACCATAGAAACATTGCTTGCCTCCAAAAACTTCCGCATGCTAAATTTGGGTTCCTTTGCTTGATCATTTCTCGAGTTATGCAGAAATTTGTGCTTCACTTGTATGGGACCCCCCTTTCCAGAAAAGGGAGGGGTTTCAAACCATCGCTTTCCGGTGTCCAAGACGAATCCACCAAAATCTTGCCAAACGGTTCTTCCGCTCGCGAGTTAAATCGTGACAAAGGAAACCCCAACTCATTTTTATTATATAGAAGATTATTGTGGTGGTATTGTTTATCCAACGTATTGCACTCGTCGTATCACATAATCAAAAATTACACTAATGGAAGTGAAAACTTAATTTTTTATTCGAATACTTCACATTATTATAAGAAACTCTAACTCTTGGAAGATGAAAAAAAAAACAGCATAGTTTTGAATAATGATGGCGTGGATTGCTCGATGTAAAACTTACATTATTTAAAAAATAAAATTATATGACGACTATTAACCCCTCAAGAGCATATTTGCTTTTAATTTGGATCAGTTTGTATCGACTCTTAAGCACCATATTTTTCTCAATCAATTAACCCACTATCACAGCATCTTTACGGTTGGCTAAATCGGTTCATATAAACTCTTAGCGTTTTCTGAACGACGTTGAAAATGTAATGTGAACTTCTCTTCAATATTATCGTTTCAGTTGAAAACCGAATTTATCGACTAGCGATACGTTGTACCTTATGGCGGAAGTAGCGCGTTGCATAGCGCATCAGATGCGCCATACAGCGCACTACTCCCGATATTAAGTATAATGTTCAGAACAAGAGTAAAATCGATTGTCGCTAGTCGATTAATTCGGTTTTCAACTGAAACCATAAACAATATAAAAAGTGGTAAGTTCAGGGACATATGATTCATTGCGGATAAAGACAAAAGCTCGTTACAACTGTTTAATGCAAGTTGCTGCAACAAATTTTGACAGTTCTATGTTGCTTGGGTAACAATTTCCCCCTGAGATATTCGTGGAAGTGCAGTAGTTTATACGGTCTTTAGTAGCAATCAAACTAACATTTCCTAACTTATTGATCTGCAAGGACATGGCCGGCGCTGTTATTGATCCTATAAATGAGTACAACAAAAGTTGCATACTAAGAATGATTTACTACTTCTAAATGACATTCTGTTAATTCTCTGTGCATCTGTAGTTGACTTCGACCAATCACGAAGATTTGCCAGAACCGTCCAGTTTTAAATTTCTTAAGTATGATTCTGGTGGGAAAGCTAAATTTGTTATAAAGATCCTATGGTGTTTGAATCGGTTGACACGCTTGTAGATTGTGAGTCTTATATTTAATAAGAAATACAAAGAGTTTTTTTATGGTTTCACATAAACTTATGTCCATTTATAATCCGAAATGATAAAATCATCTGTATCTCGGTAACGGACTGACGTACAAATAAGTTTAATACATCAAAACAAAGGTAATTTACTGTACCTTAAGAAAATCATACTAATACAAATCATTTCTTATCGTTTCTAATTAAAATTCGCACTTTCTTCTTTCCTCCTCCCATCAAACGCTGCACACCTCCGGAGTCAACTTCCTTGGCACATTTGTTCCACAGTTTGGTCATCTGAGTCTCTCGATGGGCCGCAATTGGATTTATGTTTTTATCGATGAAATCTATGTTATTATCGCGGTACCACTGGATGACGTCCCGGCTTCAGTTGCAACTCGCCAAATCTGGCAAAACTTCACGGGGCCTTTATGGGCTTTGATGAAAGGAAGTACGCGGTCTGTGAGGCATTCTTCCTTGAACAGCTCCAAGTCCATCGTCTTATTCGTCACGAACACTTTGGTCTTTACTCCGCAGCTGCATATCCCTTGCCAAATCGTCATTTTTTTTTTTTGGCAAATTTGTCCATAAACGCTTAAACTTTGCAGGAACATCTCCTAGTGCCGTCGCCATGTAGAATTTTTGGCCAGGAAGCTGTCCGAAATCCATTTTGACGTAGGTTTCATCGTCGATGAGCAGGCATCCTTGGTACTTCGTCAAAACCTGCTGGTACAATTTCCGAGCTCGAGTTTTGGTGACAAAACTTTACTTCAAAGTTCTGTTTGGTTGCTTGCTGGCTCGATAAGAACGATATCCTGCTAGCAAACGAATTCTTCAAACGGTACTGCGAGCAACAGCGTATTTTTGAGCGATTTCATTATCTGATAGTTCAGGGTTTTGCTCTGACGGTTTTCAACACCTTCTGGTTCAGCTTGCGGTCATATGTTCTACTACGACGCTTACCTTGAGGCACTCGATTCACGCTCTTATGCTCCCTGAAACGTTTGAGCACAACATTTTTGCTATTTTTATTGCAGACCACGTTGGATTATCAACGTGGGTTTGCAGAATTTTTTCTCTCCTCTCGGCTTCGATCTGGAAAAACTTTTGACTCACTGCACGAAACACCGTGAATATTTATACCACTACCGCCTAGGTAAACAAACCGCTGTAAAATAATTCTTGCAGCGGTCACTTTCCGTTCCGCTGCAACACAATAAGTTATTCCGGATTCTAACTGGACAGAACTTTATTCGTTTCTTCTTACTTGCTCCAACGTCCTATTAGTACGTCCTATTGCGTCACTATATTTGTGCATTAAATTCGGTTCAGGGCTGCATGTCTCCAGTACCTCGGATGTCTCACACTTCCAAGGTTTTGCCCACTTGGTTTAACCAGCTCTCTGCGCCCCTCTGGGTCTTGTACCGGTCATATTCGAGGCAAACACCATTTTTGCAGGGTTGTCGTCTGACATTCTCTCGAATATTCGGACATCTCGTTATTCTTCAACCAAAATCTTTGAACCTACAATATTGTTTACCGTATTTAGAAATTACTAGTAGTTAGTTCAATACTTACCTTGTCAATCACGTCGCCGTCTACTTGATTGATGCACTTTGTTCGTCCGACATTCTTACGACATGCTCAGCCCATCGTAGTCGACCGATTTTAGCGATGGGAGGTTCTATCAGCAATTGATGTAGTTCATTCGCCTCATCCTCGTTCCGTCTTCCATCTACACTCCACCGTAGACCGTACGCAACACCTTCCGTTCTAAGACACCAAGGGCTCGTTGGTGCTTCACAAGCAATGTCCATGTTTCGTGGCCGTAGAGGACTACCAGTCTAATTAATGTCTTGTAGATGGTCAACTTTGTAGTCCGGCAAACTCTGTTCAATCTAAGCGTCCTTCGGAGTCCAAAGTAGGCGGTTGACAATGGTTTTGAATGCGGCCTGATAAAGGACAAAACCTGTGGCCGATACGTTGGGCACATAAAATATAGTCATTTGATGTTAAGTCAAAGGGCGAGTCGAAAATTATTGCGACACGTTCTCTTTAGAGTGTATTGTTTCAAACTTGTTTCCGGGGTAAATTCTTTGAAAAATCAATTCGTAGATTTCCAACTACGATGGAAAACTACGTTGAAAATTCATCTACCATAGATCTGTGTCTTAATAAGCAGTTTTAATTTTTCGCTCTTTCGATGTTCAGATATTCGCAATGTTTAGTCGTATTTGTTTATTCTAATCGAGAAAATTATGTCAGGAAACCGGAAATTCGTCAAAAAACCCGGATACACCCTGGAAATGCTTAAACTCACCATTTGATTCAAAACAAATTAGTCCCCAATTTATCAAAGCATTTAATACTATATGCTTCTGTATACCTTGTTAAATTTTAAAGTTATTGTTGAATCAGACCGAAAACCATCTTGAAAAAGCTTCTAGCTGAAAACAGCAGAGACGTCTTCCATGCCCTCCCCATAAACACCACCATCAGTCAATTTGTGCAAACAACTACCATTCAAAAGCTTCACATCATGATTGAATTTGTTACACTGGTGGCCTTCTCGGTCGCTGTGGTGGCCGCACCGGCCCGAAGTGAAACCAGGAAATGCTGCATCACTCATCAATTATTCGGACGCTACCTATTTACCGTCATCCTTCATAAACTATTTACTCGAAAGTGTCGTGTCCTTTTGTTATATCCCCTCCGTTTTTTTGTGCGGTATAAAAATATCATCGTTCATCCGCGGTAAAAAAACGTCATCTTAGTTTAAACAATAGTGGAATCAGCTGGTGCTGGTTGAAACTAGAAGCCCGTTAACAATCCTTTTGCCTTTTATGTGCATGTAATCATGTATGTATGTACTTGTTTTCCTCCAAAGTCGCAAACGATTCAGGCTATCCTTGAACGTCGGCTGCCAGCCAATTGGATAAATCGATAATTTCATTCATTTCTCTGTCTTGGTCTATAGTCGAACTGGGTGTGTATTTTTATGCTTCTGAAGCGATACGACTATTTAGCCTGAGGAATTTCCGCCGGACAGTTTTGCGATATGCGACGATGGCGAGACATATTTTTATGGTGGGGCGTAAATTTTCTTTTATCGTAAGGTTTGCCAGACGAGCCTCAATTTGTCAGCGCTTCCATGGGAAGAATGATAATAGGTTAGGGTCGAACTGGAATTGTTTCCTTTTCTTTCTGTTGTTTTAGATTATTGAAATATGAAGGACATACTTCTTGCCTACATTGAGTACATGTATTGTTGAGTGTGTCCCCTTAAAGTAAGTTCAAGTGGAAGGTACGCCTGCATAATTGACGTTCAAATTTAGCCAGTTCACAGAGAGTATAATGTATCGGTAATTGTTACGTTTCAAATCAACTTGGTGTATAATTATTACCATAGATCGTATTTAATATGCTTCAGGTACTTAATATAGGTATCGATCTAACTTTTCATGGTACTGTATGACAAATTTTAAATTTGCAGGTTTATGGCCTCTAGTCAAACATGTAAAAAGGGCCAAAATGTTTACATTGTTGAATTTTCCAAAGAAATTTCGGGCTAAACATTATAATCGTATTTCGTTAGTAATACAGACTACTAGTGTTTTTGTATTTTCATAGTATTGAGGCATCAATATTGACTAAAACTAACAACAGTATATTTTTTTATAGATATGTTAGCAGCTGATACTCCTTGAAACATAAGCCTGAAAAACGATGATCAATTCTGGATATAGCAACTATGAGTCGAACCTTAATTCGTTCATATTACATTATTGATTTACGATCTCTGAAGCTTATAACAGAAATTATAGTTCAAGAAACAGTAGGTACGTTAATTTGTGAATCAACAACATTAACGATTTAAAAATCAATGGACGCATCAAACATAATACATCTTATACAGAGAAACAAAAGCATTCCCAAAAATGAAAACGGACCGTTCACTAGTTCACGTTATGAGGATTTTTAACCAAAAACGTGATTTAGTTCTCGATTACGTGATTTAGCTCACGGTGTACTTTTGTAAGCTCTCGAATTCATGACTGCACTTTACGTATCTGTGCACGGATATTTTCCGTCTATTCATATCTTATTTTCCAGGGCCTAACAAATTAGAGATGAGAATGTTGTTAACAAAATCTTGTAACTAGAAATGAGAAGAAAAATTAATATTTTCTATTTAATTCCAACTACGTTTGCTTGTCTTGACAGATACGCATATTTCGCCTACAATGTGCAGACTTCTTCACTGTTTCGTACTAATAACTCGACTTCGACAAATTTTTCCTAATTTTTCTTCTTATTTCTAGTCACAGGTATTCCACTAAACAGCTCCAACCCTCTAGGATTCACAAAAATGTTGGTTTGTTTACATTTGAAACCCATGTATCTTTTCACATAATTGGGTAAACATTTATTTTTGTCAAAGTACAGGCATACCCCGATTTTACGTAAAGGGTGTACGGAATCAAATTGCGATACAAACAAGCATTCAGCAAAATTCGCCCGTTCAATCAAGCATCTTCAAACTTTCAGGTAGTAAAATAGAACATGTTATGAATATTTTACCATGTTTGATTTATTCAATTTCAATTCCATATCCAAATGCACGAACCTTCTTCTCTACACTACTCATAAGGTCCTGTACAACATTTGGACCAACTTTTTTTTTGCGTGGAAATCCATTTTTTCTTCCTCCGATTCAGCTTCTTTATAATGCTTTCGAAGTGCTTGCTTCATGATGGCCCTATACTTTTCAATTGGCCGCAGTTCCGGGGGGTTGAGATGCTTCGGTACGAAATTGACCTACTTAGCCTTGTACCACTCTATAACCTCTTTCGAGTAATGGCACGAGGCTAAATCCGACCAGATAATCGTAGGACCATCGTGTGACCTTAGAAGAGGAAGTAGACGCTTTTAGTGGTGCTCCTTTAGACTAAATAAAGTTGATAAATTTACATGCTTATATATTTTATATTGCTTCGATTTTGTTTGTATGCGTTACCTTTCCATGCAAAGGTCAAAATACAGTTTTTAAAATTTTGATTGCTAACACCAAAAATTGTGAATTTTTTGAAAAACTGCAATATGATTACTTTTGACCCAAAACGTAAAATGTGATTTTATTAAGGTCGATAAGTTGTTCCGTTCTGGAGTTATCGCCGAAAACAACCCGTGTAAAAAAACCGTGCAAAAAAACCTTAGTGTATTTAAAATGCATTTGAGTCATCTTATGCAACTACCATGTTGTTTCAAACCGTCTGGTACAATTGTATTTCCTTTGAGTCTATGGACCTGGCAACCCTATCTCATAATGGAATGAAACTTTGTGTATGTCCAGACATCGTTGTACTAAAGCCTGTCCACGTTAAATTTCGGACACTTCAATGTAAATTTTAAATTATTTCACCGATCGCTGAAAGGTTTCACATATATGACAGCTGAAACTCTCCACTTTGTTTCGTAGTTTGTTTACATTCTTGTTACATTCATTAAAATGGCGTCTAATCAAGTGGAAGTCCGCAAACGCATTTTTTACGAACGGCAGCCAAATCCGAATTTATCGGTACGCTATCTTGCCAAGAAACTAAAACTGGTCGTCCTCGAATCAATTCGACAAAGACTTTTTCATTAGTGCCCAACCCTAACTGCCATAAGTAAACAATGGCTTTTCCGCGAATTTCTCGTCTAATCAATCCACCACGGTCGAAGAGAAAAAGGTCACTCATCCAATAGAACTGAAATTTACATGGGTAGCCTTTGTGGCCATAATGAAAAATCTGTGTTAAATTGTAATGCGATTAGTTGTCCTATGCGTGTCGGATTAAAGCGAAATATGTTCTAGTTTTGCTCAACGGGGAAGTGAAACGAACTACGCATTTTTAAATATTGCGGTTTCCGACACGTCGGCGACGGCCGGGTTGATGTGGACGAGTGCCGACGGCAGCAGCTGCGGTACAGCAGGACTTAGCCATCTAGTATATCGAGGAGAGCTGGTTTGCAAAGCAACAAATAATTTATTTGTACCATATTTTGAAGACAATATGTAATATCCTGTTTTATTTTATGTTGTCTATTTTGTTTTGTTTTGTTTTTAGTTATGCTTGTTTCTTTTCAGTAACATTGGAGCGGCCCATTGCTTTTGGCGAAAAGTGCTACATATTTTCAGCGTACCGTTAACCAAAACGAACCCGGCTGCTAACCTATCCCCAACTATCCAACATCCCAGTGATTTCTCGTGGAAGTGCAGAGGATTTCTCGGCTTCCTAAAAGCGAGTATCATGTCAACACGTCCTTCCCATTCCCTGACTTGTCCAGCATTCGACACGGCCGGCGCCGGTATTGCTTTATAATGGGTCACCAGTTTTACACATTAAAGATGTATGTTAGTCCCAAACATCATCTGTTGGTTCTTCAGTGCAAATACAGCTGATCTGGCAATAACGGAATTGCATCCGTGGGCGGTCAATCATGCTCATGCTCATGCTCATGCTATCTTGCCAAGAAACTAAAACTACCGAAAGTACCGTGTTTTGTGATTGCAAATCATTTGACCAGCGCTTGACTGTGGATCGGAAGGATGGAAGTGGAACAAATCGAAAAGTATGCTCCCGACAAATGGACAAGATGCTGGTAGCCATTATTGAGAAAAAAAAACCCATTCTTTCTGGGCGAAATGTGGCTTGCAAAGTTGAGAAGTCAAAACCATACGTACAAACAGTAAAGCAGAGGCAAGGACTGAAGGCGTACACAAAGGCAAAAAGGCGCCCGCCCGTGATGACAAGCAAAATTTCACTGCAAAAAGTCACGCCAATTTTTTGCAAACATCTTCTTGTATCATAATGGGTAACGAAACATACATACTGAAAATTTTTATACAGCTTCCGGGTCTAGCTTTACATACCGCAAGGCAAAGAAACGCAGTTGCAGAGCATTTCCGGACAAAGAAGGTGTCCAAATTCCCGAAGAATTATTTGATTTGGCCATATTTAGTTGTGGTCGAAAATCTAATAAGGAGTGTATCGAAAAGTAGTTATAAACTTTCAAATAATAAAATAAGCATGAAAACATGGTTAAAATTAACATACTATTTCAGTTTATTATAGCTTAACATGTTTACAAAAGATCCAAACGGAAAAACTAGTCATCATGTTCATTTCTGTAGAATGCCCGTACCTTTGATTTGACACCTGCCATCAAATTCTGCACAGTGACCTTTGTGCACTTCCTGGATGCCGCTGCCCAATTTTTCTTAAAATCGGTCATGTTTTGGGACACTGTACCATCCTTCTTAAATATACGCTTGACTATTGCCCAATAGCGTTCGATCGGTCGCAACTGGGGACAGTTTGGTGGGTTGATGTCTTTTTCTACGAACTTGATGTTATTCTCCGTCAGCCACTGTAGAGTGGATTTGGCGTAATGTGCCGATGCCAAATCTGGCCAGAAGAGAGGAGGGGACTGGTGCTTTCTATACAATGGTAGCAACCTGTTCTTCAAACATTCCTTTGATAAATCTCAGCATTTATAGTTCCTTTTGTATAGAAAATTGAAGAACGCAAGCCACATGTGCAAATAGCTTGCCAAATGAGCACCTTCTGACCGAATTTCTCCATCGCAACAGTCGTATCTGTGGTTGGCACACGTTCCCCAACAGATTTAGTATAAAACTGCGGCCCCGGTAGCGTTCTTGAATCTTCTTTAACGTATGTTTCTGTCATCCATCAAAATGCACTGGTCGACATTGTCCAAAATGCAGCTGTACAGCTTTCGAGCCCTGGTTTTGCACGAGACTTTTGTTCCGAGTTTGTTTGGGCACTTTCTGCTTTTTGTACGTCTTCAAGTCATTCCTGCGCTTGATTCGTTGAATCATTCCGATGCTGGTCCTGAACTTCTTGGCTAGATCGCGAGTAGAGGCAGATTTGTTCCGTTGAATATAATCCACAACTTTTTGGTCCAAATCGGGGTTGCTGGAGCCGGGTTTCCGGCCACTTCTTGGTAAATCCTTGAGGGAGCACTCCTTACCAAACTTTTCGATGATGCGTTTTACACTTGCCGGGTGAACATTTACTCTTTCGCAATCTGGTTGTAAGTAACACTCCTTTTCGGTGCACCAAGTGTGCAGAATTTTCTTTTAGTCTCAAATTCAATTCGCGACATTTTGAATACAACTTTATCAACGGAAATGAATGAACCGAATAATCATTTTTGACATGTAAACAAAGCAAATGGCGCTTACACGCTAAAAAATATATACAGTAGTTTATGCGTAATAACGCATCGAATGTTTATAACTACTTTTCGATACACTCCTTAGTTTGGTCTCTACCGGCACTATCCATAAGGATGTGTACGAGAAAGAATATCTGCATAAGCGGTTGCTACCGTTTATCAGAAGCCATGACTCCCCAGTGCTGTTTTGGTCTGATTTGGCCTCTTATCACTATGCGAAATCCGTCCTGGAATGGTATAAGGTCAGGGTGCGAAAAATTCAAATTCAATAAGCAGAATCCCGTGAATTTATCCAACATCCATCTCGTCATTCACCGATTTGCGCAAAACTGAATTTCAGAAGAGCCAAAATTCGGTGATAGCAAGAACACATTCAGTCAGAAATGTTTGCGATTATTGTGTTTTGTGATGCTCTCCTCTTTTTGTTTTGACTGATTGAACCGGAGATCTGTATAGAAAAATGTGTCGGTAGCATCCTGTGTGAATGAAGACATTCGGTGCGGGTCACCTTTTGGAGGGGACCGAATGCTTGTGTTCGTTCGTTCATTGCTTTTTTCTTTATTAGTAATTCGTGTGTTCAGCAAAGACCAAAGAATTGAATGCTGTTGTATTTCGCACTCATTTCGGGCAGTCATTTTTTTCACACACTGTATAAGGTACAAGAAATCAAATATAAGCTACAAGGAATCAACATACGCCAAAAAACAGCCAATTCACCAAACTGTCCAGAACTTCGCCCTTCATGGAGAAGTACTGGGCCTCTTCAGTTAAGCGGAAACTCTTCTTGAAACTCATGAAGAAAACAAATGATACCGATGATTTCAAGAGAAGATGGAGAACCGTCACGGCGTGGCGTGCCCGAGGATACCGCAACTGAACTCTAATGACGGGTGTACCACAGAATGTTCGAGGATTTTACAGATAGAAGGATTAACATCTTAATCAACTGTTTCTAATGTAGGCAAAATTCTATTATTGTTAAATTGTGTGTTTGGTGAATGATGCGTAATTTTTTTTGCTTCTATTAGTTTGATGTCCGAATTCAAACGTGGACAGGCTTTATTTAACATAGAATACTTTACTTTCAGAAGTATATGAAGTTGCTGGTGGCACCAGCAAATGAAATTCTGAAATGTGTCCTCGTCAGGTTACTACTGGAAAGGGTTCCAGGTCCTCACGTACTTTAAAAGACCATATTTAAAAAAAAATCTTGTGAACATGCCATTCTTAGCACCCATACCTTTTAGATAATGGCAATTGATCACTTATCAGTTCCTTATTGGAATTTTGAGAGCATGCCTTTCAATGTTCATTTTTGACGCTAATGTGCACTGCGACTAAAGGGTCCGATCAAATTTGGTCAACAGTATCGTGTGAGTCAATCCAGTTTATCAATCAGTCAAATTATTTTTCTTTTAAAGTTCAGTTAAACAGAATACAGGTGAAACATTCCAGCTGTTTTTTCACCGAGCCACTGTCGGGTCTTTCGTTAAAACTGCCATAAGATTGTGTACAACTTTGTCCGCTTTATTTGCCGCAGAACGCCAGTTTATGGAACTATTTCTCGCTCACAATAGCTTTTAGCCTCTAAGGTCCGTTGACGATGGCCCAATATTGTTCGATTGGGCGGAGCTCTGGCGTGTTGGGAGGGTTCTTGTCCTTGGGCACCACTTGAACCTTGTTGGCAGCATACCATTCCATGACCTTTTTTCCATAATGGTGAGATGCCAAATCCGGCCAAAATCGAACGGAACAATTGTGTCACTTCAGGAAAGGCAGTAGACGTTTTTTGCAGCCACTCGCTCACATAAATTTTCTGGTTGACGGTTCCGGTCGCAATGTAAACGTTGCTCTTCAAGCCACAGGTACAGTTGGCCTGTCACACCAGATATTTCTTCGCGAACTTTGACAGTTTAATGTGTTCTTTGGCCGACGTGTTTTGTTTATCGTCGCGATTTGGAGTCACCACTTTCTTGTAAGTCGACAGTCCAGCTCGTTTTTAGCTCTATCCACGGTTGAAGGCGCCACTCCTAGCTTCTTTGCGACATCTCGGACGGAAAGGTTGATGTTCCGCTCGAGCAGCGGGCAACTCTTTTTGTCGTCGCTATGGCCTCCGGCTTTCGATTTCCCCCGATCCAGCTTTCCTGGCTGTCGACACACATTAACCGAACACTTTTAATACGTTAGTAACAGTTGATTTAGCCACATTCAACAATTTCGCCAACTTGGGTGAGAGTAGTATGTAGTATTATCGCCATGCACGTACAAAATTTTGATGCGACATTTTGATAACTGAAGTGCTAATCTTAAAATCGAAATAGAGGCACGATGCTACACGCACACATCTTCAAAATAAGGAGTGTGCTAAATTTTTTAATGCTCGATGAAAAGAAAAGCGTCAAGTTTAAGCCGACCAAATTTGATCGAAACACCCTTTGATTAATCTTAAATGCCGTGAGGAACTGTTTTGAGTGAGAAAGAGAAGGGAATGATTGAAGCACGAAGGTGTTGCAATTCGAGAAATTGGACGTAGCCTCAGCGTAGAAGCTGCCATCGAGGGATAAGCGAAGCATTGAGAAATTTGCTTAAAATTTCACCATATCACTCTCTTAAATCAAGACTACTCTCAATTCCCAGTGTGTAAAGAAACAATTCGGAAGGCTTTGCAGACCAGTCCGAACATTATTCGGTCAAAAATGAACAAGGCACCAAATCTGACCCCTGTGCATAAGCCGAAACGAATATAATACGCCAGAATCAAAAGGGCACGACAGTGGGACACGGTAAAATCTTTGTAAATATCATGTTTTTCAAACTGATGAATCCAACTATATGTATTACTATGTTAATTTTTTTATTATTTAAATGTTCGTTTTTCAACTCTAAGTGATCTTTGCCGATGAAAAGAAATTGAATCTAGATGGTCCCGATGGATTTACTGGCTATTGGCGAGATCTACGGAAGGAACCAAACTACTTCTTCAGACGTAATTTCGGAGGAGGATCTCTGATGGTTTGGCTTGAATTTATTGCTACAGGGAAGCTTAATTTGGCATTCACATCTTGTAGCATGAACTCCATGGGCTATATTGAGGTTCTTAGCACCTGATTAGTTCCGTTTAAAGCAAAGTATCGTCGTAAAAACATCGTATTTCAACACCAGATCGGTCTCAAAATCTTGGTTTAACGACCTAAAAATTGAGCTCTTGTGGTGGCCATCCCGTAGTCCGGATCTAAATCCAGTGGAAAACATCTGGAGAATCATTGTTTGACGGATCTACGCCAACAAAAAGCAATATATACCAGTATTGCTGAGCTTAAAGTGGCAGTTTCGGAAGCATGAGAGGATTATGAAATTGAAACTTTAAGAACTTGGACATACTTCCATGTCTAAAAGTATTTTCCAGGTAATCGAGCATGCTGGAGGACCAACTGATTATTCAAATGCAGAAAGGAATATTTTGAATTCAGGTTTGAATTTCATTTTCATAATGTTACCGCGAAACTTCATTGGTTGCCTGTCATAACTCATACGCATAACATCAAATTTAATGTTTGTACCTGTCTATGCAAATTCAGCCATATTCCAACAACGGAAATAACGCGTCTATCACCCTTCATTCTGTAACGTGGTATTGACTAGGTAAATTGAATTTCGATCTTCCATCAATGTTCGCGGCCCAGAGGATATTGTGGAAAATAATGCTCAGTTATAAATTTGCCTCCGACGGACGGTGGTTCCGTGCATGCAACTGACCTTCTCCCGATACATGAATGTGAGTATGTGTGCATATATCAATATAATCCACCGTTCGGAATATGTCGTGACTTGAAGCTGTAAAGTGAAGCACTTTCCAGAACGATTGATGAACCATGTCTAAATCGGATACCGTGGCTCGGTAATCGATAAAAGCCAAACTGTTTCATGGCATACGGCAAGGGTGTGTTCTGACCAGCAGCGTTCCAACCAGCGAAGGCATCTGCTTTCGATGCACCAGCCAAAACAGACGAGAAGGTTGTTAGGCATGATGATGTATGAAGTGGTCGTCCGTAAGTCGGCCAGATTCTCGTGCACATTCATTTTTCATTTAGCATCAGCTCCACCATGACACTTCTTCCTCGCCCTTTTGTAGCCGTTTCAAGGCTAGAACCAATCCACACCAAATCGACCAGAAGACGGGGCTTAAATAGCCGAGCTGGTAAACGCGCCGGGTTGATGGGTTCGATTATCGTTTCATTTGAGAGCATTTTACGAGCTAGGAATCTTTTGATTTTGATGGCCTCAGAATAGAAAGCTCTTAAATAAAAACTATAAAATTTGATGAAGAACAATTTAGCTCTGATTCAACCTTCGCCAGGGTAGAGTCAATGCATAATCGTTAACAACCTTGAAGAAGACCTTTGCAACCAAATAAGTACAACAAGCCAAGACTTCAAATTGCATTATGATCTTTTCCACACTCTCTTCACCGCTTGTTGATGGCACGTATCAACTATGTCCGAGAGCTTAGAAGAAAATATCATGCACAGTGCAAAAACCTATCTACTATTTGCCCTCACCTTTAGGCAGGAATGCTTTCGGCCATTGCACTTTGGATATATGTAAATTGATCCGGACTGAATGCGTAAAAAATGCAGATTGGAAAAGTTGGCGTTTAGTAAAATATTTGAATAGTAACGGGTGGCAACTACAATTTTGGATTTTTTTTCTCAAGCTGTCAAACAATGGAGACAAGCATAACTTTAAGAAGATCTGATTTATTGAAATCAAAAATACATGAATAGTAATGGTAGAACCACAATTTTGGATTTTTTTCTCAAGCTGTCAAACAATACGAGAACGCTAGCATAACCTTAAGAAGATCTGATTTATTGAAATTAAAAATACATTTTTCATTGTTAAAAAAATAAGTGAAATTTTAGGACGGTCCGTGAATGGCTGTTCGGCGAAGCCGTTTGATGTGAAACTGGAGCGTTGTACGGCCTTTATGGCATATATGCGAAAGCATCTCTTGACTAATCAACTGTTACCAATTCGTGACTCTCCAGTTATTTTTGTTCACCACGGAGCTAAAAATCCCGATGAAATCTTCGATTGGGCGACACTGAGGCAGATATGTCGGGTTGTGGTTTTCGGGTACAAATGGGATTGAATGGGTATTCAGGAACGATTGTGTTTTTTTGACATAATGCGATGACGCTTTATCTGGCTAAAACACATCTGCATGGTGTTTTTGTAGAAATAAAACATTTTCTTCAAAAATTTTTTCAATTGATAGCCAAATTAGAGGGCTTCAGCCATGGTTTAGAAATACCTCTCTCGTAAATTGCAGTGTACAGCATCACTTTCGTTCAAACCTATGTTCAAACTTATATTTTATGATGAAGTTTGCAGAAGCAGATAATTTCTCATCTCCCGCGAAGCGCTAGGAGCTGAACAGTAATTTTATTGCTAGAACGCATAGACATGAAGAGAAAGTGTATTGATAGTTCCGTTTAGTTCCACGGCAGGCTTTGAAATTGAAAGATACAAGATTGAAAACGAGCGGAGGGCATTTGAACGGTATTATCCGATCAGGCACATAACCCTTTGTCATACTACCCCATGCAGGATAGGCAAGGGGGATTTCCACATATCCCGTAGCAACAATTTTGGTTTTATTAGGTTCTGAAGAGCATGAATTAGACTTCAAGAATGCTATAAAACCATGATAAAACCAGCAATGATCCTTGCGATTTAACATTGAATTCCACCAAAAAATTTAAATAGAAAATACCCAACGGCTAAAAGTTACAGCCATTTAAAAGTGGTGCAATTTGATGCCTTACAACCTTTAGTACCTATCGTGTCCGGGAATCTACGTTTTCGAAAGAGGGAAGTAACTTTCGGCGTTCAAAACAAAACATTTTCCGCACTAAATTTTAACAACCAGTGGCATTGGAATTTCAGCCTCGAAATCTTTTTGCGGCACCCCGTTGGCTTAGTGAATCCTTGTTATTGAAGGCACTAGAAAAAGAACGAAGTCCCTTGCGTCCATAGTTTTGGCTGGTATTCCACTACTTGCTTGTACTTGTTGGAGATCATAGGATATGGTCTAAGATCATAGGATATTGTCATAGGATAACAGTCTAAGCCGCAACATTTTCGCCTATAAAATGTTGTACCGTATACTTGTTCCCCGAGATTTCTGTGCAGCTCGTAGAACTGTACAATTCGCTTGCGTAATGCTTCTTGTTTCGACGGCGTTTTGAGCAAAATTGAGCAAGCATAAACAAAACAAAAAATACTAGCTAAAGGAGAGAGAGAGAGAAAGCTAACACAAACACTCTCATTTCTCTAAGAGTTCGTTTGTTGTTGACCGTAGGGACCTCTCAAAAATTTCAAAAGTTTAGTTGCCACCCGTTAGTACCGGTTTTTGATTTATACGATTTATAACAACAGTAAGGATGCTCTTGGGGCCCATGCCCGATAACTAAATAGTTCGCAATAAAGCATAGACACAACCGTTCACAGCCGATGTTCGAAGCAAATTCTTTTGTTTTTCGCAAATTTTAATTTTTTTTACAACAAAATCCTACAAAATGTTTTACTACTGTAACTAATATCTGCATCAATCAAGTAGAAGCTTCTAACGAACAATTTGTGCTAATCCATTTAAAATTACGATTGAGAGATTGGGGGAAATGGAAAATAAGAGTCCGTACATGCATTTCGGGCCTTCTGGCAACTTTATGCTTCTATTGACGTTCAAGCTAATCGGCTCAGCACCAACCGGGGGAGACTTGGTCTAGTACACCTGAGACGTTGGAACTACATATTTGCAGCATTTTTCCCAAATAACGATGGACAGCTATTCCATGTGAGCATACAGTTGCGCGTCTTCACTTGACTCACTTCCATCTTGAATGCAACAAACCCCATAACAACGTAATTCACAGAATGCAAGCTATACGCTTGAAAGAGACAATTTGTTTAATTTCTGTCCAGTGGGAAAACAGTAACAGCGGTATTGCATTAATTTCGTGTTTTAGGTATTTTTTACGTTATAGCGAGCAAATTAGTTAGAAAACTTAACATCCATTAGTTACCAAAAATACCACGCTAAAAGAAGCTAGCCTGAACGAGATTGGTTTCATGGTGGGAGTCGCACTTGATCAATTTAATATCCCTGCAAAAGCTAAACTTTTTGTATAACATCATTCAACTTTATAAGACATTGAAAGCTTTAAATTCAAAGTAATTTAAAGTCTCAGAAATGGTGTATTATTAAACCGGAAAACTTTGACTTAGAGTGAGGCAAATTCCGATTCTGTTCATCCGATTCTCATTTTTCGTTTCTCTTTTGCCGCTAATCTGCGTCCGTTTTGCTTCTATCGCTTCTCTTCTTCTGCCTCTCTTCTTCCGCTTTTCTCATTCTTCTTAATCAATGACGTTCGGCTTTCTCTCATTCGTTTTCACTGTATTATCTTCCAACTTTTTAATGTCTACTTTTTCGTCTTCGTCATCTTGCTTCACTTCTGTTTCTGCATAACATTTCCATATTCATCCTATTTTCATTTTAATTGAAATTTATTCAGTTGTTTGCTAATTTACGCTTCGGTTTCACTGGACTCCTGAATTTTCTGGGTGTTACTTTCCGTCTCGCTTCATCTGTATCTTCTCAATAATCTTCTCTAATAAAGTTTCGCTGTTTCTTCATTTCATGTCTCATTCAATTCTTCTCCTCTTCGCCATATTTTTGCTATTCTCTTCATCTTCGTAATCTTCGTTTTCATTTCTTCGACTTTATTTGATTTGTCTACGTTCTCCGCTTTTTCTACTGCATCTGTTTCACCTCCGATATTCTCTGTTACTGTTCTTTTTCTCACAACCTTCGATGCACATTGGTTTCATGCAAAATCTTCAGCAATCGCTTTTCGTTGTAATCTTCGTTACATAAAGTTGCATGAAGGTTGGTCACATGGAGTTTGTATTTCGTTCTAGCTGCTTCGAGCTTTCTGTAGTGCAAGATTTCTTCAATAGAAATTTGTGCGTTAGCCTTGAATCGCCAATGCGTAGGTGAGTGAGTACTCGCTGGTCGGAAAAATATTCCTGATTAGACCAATTTCTTGTTTCCTCAGTCTTCATTCCTCTCAGTTTCATGTCTCTCATTTGGGATAAAGACGTCAAATGGTGGACTATTCCGAGCTTCAGCTACGAGATGATCTGCTTCTTTATTGCCACGGATGCCGACGTGACCAGGGATTCAACAAAGGTGTATTCGACAGTTTCGTAGTAGAGTTTCTATTTCCTGAATCCTATGATGCTGTGATTTTCCTGTCTCGATGACCGAAAGGTAGCTGGGAGAGTCAAACAATATGAGTATTACGTTTGACGGAGCCATACTAAGAGCAGGTTTGATCGCAAAGGCATCTGTGCGAAGGTTGCCGCTGAGCACGCCTGCTCATACAGTATTGTAACACGTAGATCCAGCAGTGTAGACAATTGTAACACAGCCGAGTTGCTAGTAATTCCTCCGCATTGGAACGCATAATGACCGCGGGGTCTCCTGTCGTAGCTTGGCTTCATGCCACCTTCGACTAGCAAATCGAATCCGCGATATTTGGCAGTTGTACGCCCACAATCTCTATATACCTACTAGCTCATTGTAGTAAGCTCATTGTACTACAGGAAGGTAAATATTTCCATGGTCCTTCTCCATTAGTCGAATGGCGGCGCAAGCTGGCAGGTGTGTTTTTGTTCATTTTTTTGTCGGGACGGAAAATCTGTTTTACAGACCTGAAGAACTCAATGCGTGGGGATGAGGGCGCCAACCCCATCGACCCACTAAAACCCCCCCCCGTGACTGCCGAGTCCCGGCTCTCCCCCGAACCCCTTTTCGGCACCACTTCAGGGAGGGAGCTAGTGTGCTTTACGTACCCACTATGTCTAACTACATAGGACTTTAGTAGTTAGCTTAGCTGACCTGACCTTCGATCGAGCAAGCCAGGACCAGGACCGGGGTTGGAACGTTTGGGAGTGCGGCATTACCCCAGAGCCATACCTGTTCCCCATGTCACGACCGCTTACGACTTCCTGCCGGATCGTGCGCCGCATGGTGCTTCCTCCGTTGCAGTTCATTTTGCCGTTAAGTGGAGTCTCACGTTTCCAGTGTGCACCGTACTAGTTCCACACCCCATTGTAAGGCTTGGATCCGTCAGTGTAGACAATTGTAGCACAATTGAAACGATTTTCTAGTAATTCCTCCGCAATGGGACGCACAATGACAGCGGGATCTCCTGTCTTCACCTGTCGTTTAACGTCCCATATAATAAGTGGCTTGACTTCATTCCACCTTCGACTGTCAACTAGAAGCTCATTGTACTACCTCAATATAAGGTCAATATTTCCATGGTTCTTCGCCATCAGTCGAACGGCAAATGGTAATGTACCAGTGTGTGAATGACCGAGTCTTTTACTCTGCTGACAAGACCGACGCCTTAAAGGAGACGTGACGTGAATATGGCCGAGCCGATAAGCATCAAGGAATTGCGATGCCCACTTGATGATGCTTGAACGTTAGAGTCCGGTCGATGGTGATACCGATGGTTTTCAATCGTGTCGTCTTCGGTACAGGTACCCGGTCGATACAAATGTGTTTGCAGCATTCTCAGGGGACGTTGAGGATAACGTAGAAGGTGGGTCTAGGTATAGCCTACCGTGCCTTCGTATTCCAGTGGAATTGTGTTTTGGTGCTCGCTGTGGACTGTCCAGGCTATCCCGACACGCAGTTATTCTTCCAATGGCCTGAAGGATCTCTTCTCGGAAGACCGACTAACACATCAAGTACAAAAAAAACGCCGTCCTCTTTCACAATTCATTACAAACGATTACAGACATTAAAACTCAACATTTATTTTATACTGCACACTATATCGCTCAAAATCTAAGCCCCACGATGACGTCATAAGTAACGATCATCCTACCGATCGGTTGCGTCGTGCTCTCCACTCTCCGCTCTCCGTGTATGTCTCGGTCAGTACTGATGATTGATGATGACGATGATGATCTTCGTTGCAGGTAGCATTTACATCACCGTATTTAGGAGTGAGTTTGGTCGTCAACAAGGCGTGTGTTTTTATTGCTTTTCAATAGCCCTCACCCCAGTTTGTAAGGAACGATGTTGAGTTTGTTCCTTATTCATTCGTACTATTCTTATGATGGGCTTCAAATGGTGAGTTGACTACTTCTAAGGAGGGTGCGACCGACCTCTGGTCCTCACAAGTTCCTACCTCACGCCTCCACGAGTCATATGATCACAAAAGACTGCCAGCTGAAACATGGAGACGCTGGTTGGCGTAGCCTGGGCAATGTTGTCAATCCGACAATAGCGAAGTGAGGGGGTGCGACCGGTAAATCATATCATAATTTTCCATTCTCAGATCTTTCAGGTCTTCCAGGTCGTCAGGTATTCTAAAATAATTTTAAATTTAAAATTAATTTTTTTTCTCATGGCTGTCATACATTGTTTAAATTTTCTGGCTCAATGGATGCGCAAGTTTGTCTACAATTGCAACAAAACAGCAGTCGGCACACATGTAATTCTCAGTTCTTATTATAATATCCCTTCACTATATATATTAATATTATTTATCTTTATTATCATTTTTATCATTTTTATCGAACGACGGCCAGTGTGTTTATATTGAAGGTTGCCTTGGAAATTAACAAAAAGTCTATCTATCGCAGAAGTCAGAGATGTGTGTAGATTTATCGAAATATTTATGTACCCGGTCTTGTAGCAACCGTGTAAAGTTAGAGGTCATAAGCGAGTTAATTTTTCTTATTGATTCTGTTTGCTGCAACCAAAACTGTGCCTAAGTGAATTTTGATTAGATGTGCAGGCTTAGTTTGAAAATTAATCGGTGCAAGAAGAGTGTATTAGACGAGATATCATGTTACTACCGGAAGGTTTTCTACACTTCGGCGACGGCCACCTTGGTGTGGACGAGTGCCGACTACAGCAGCCGCGGATCCAGCAGAACTTGGCAGAGATCTAGGACATTGAGGAGAGCGGGTTTGCAAAGCGACAAATAATTTATTTCTACAAAATTTTGAAGACAATATCCAATATCTTTTATTCTGTCTATTTTGTCTAATTTGTTTTGTTTTATTATGTTTTTCCTAATGCTTGTCTCTTTTCAGTCACATTGGAGCGGCCCATTGATTTCGGCGGATGGTGCTACATAACTTCAGCGTATCGTTAACCAAAACGAACCCTGCTGTTAACCTTTCCCCAACTATCCAACATCCCAGTGATTTCTCGTGGAAGTGCAGAGGATTTCTCGGCTTCCTTCAAAGCGAGTATCATGTCAACACGTTCCTTCACATTCCCTACTTGACCAGCATTCGGACACGGCCGGCGCCGGTGTTGCTTAATAATGGGTCACCAGTTTTTGCACATTGAAGATGTATGTTAGTCCCAAACATCATGTGTTGGTTCTTTGTGTAAATACAGCTGATCTGGCAATAACGGAATTGCATCCGTGGGCGGTCAATCATGCTCATGCTCATGCTCATTCGTACTATTCTTATGATATTCAAATTTTAGAATCATGGTATCTCCGGGATCGTTATTGGAAAGGGCTAAGCCTAACGCGTGATGATCACATTAGTTCGAAATTCGCTCACAAGGTGGCAATATGGATTTAACTGATTCCAACATTAATTTTTTTTAGATCCAGGCCATATAGTGAATTTTGTCTTCAGCAGAAAAAAAAAGTTTGACGAAATCAAAACCAAAGAACGGCGAGGATTTTACGCGAATTCGATGCCAAATTCTTCGTTCATATGCAGTCAGATGTCAATCGTTGTTTGAAAATGCTCAACACTTTCTGAAGCTTATGAAAGTCACTAAATTATTTAGTAGCTAAGTTGACATTCAGATTTTAAAATAATTGGTCACCAATTATTACACATTGAGAATGTATGTTAGTCCCAAACACCATCTGTTGGTTCTTTGTGTAAAAACAGCTGATCTGGCAATAACCGAGTAGCATCCGTGAGCGGTCAATCATTTTCATGTTCAAGTTGACATTTAGATTTAAAGAATGTTAAAAAAGTAAATCGAATCAATATGATTAGTATACATATGAATCGATCACTTTCAAAAGAAAACAAAATCTAATTAGGCATCTTCTCCGTTACAACGTTTATTCACCCTTTCCAGCCCAGCCTGCTGGTTCTCTCCGAAATCAGCCATTTATTGCCGGAAAGCTCATAAAACAGTTCACATTAATTTTCCCCTGAGAATCTGCCTACCCATCTGAACGTGGTGGCAATGAAGCTGCCCAACTGAACTGGTGGCCTGGATTTTCACGTACAAGCCGAACAATAAACAAACGCGGAAGATACACACAACCTCCACCCCTATCGCGCAACGTGGTCATGGTGGTGCCGGGAAAATCATGTTGTTTTATCCTTTGCAAAGTGTGCTCATTTGGCAGTCTGGGCTCTTAGCGGCTCGTGTTGTGTTTTCGTGACAACATTACTATTACGTGGTTATATATATGCTTGTTTGATTTTCTCTAAAGACAATAGCACAAAGAGGATCGAAGAAGGGGACGCGGCGGAAGTACGGGGATAAACTGGTGTTCGAAGTGATATAACGATGACCGTGACATTTTATGCGACAAATTTTCATCCTAGATATTTTCCCTGCTCGCTTTGTTGGATTGGCTTGGAAAGTGTGAACGAAGACGTGCCTGCGGAGAGGTAATATTTGCTTTACTTGAATCAATCGAAGTTAAAGGGGTGTTGTTTTATTGCTTAAAAAAGTTGTTCTTGAATACACATCTCAGGGCCCTATGTTCAACCTGCTCGAAAACAAAATAAGTTTGCATAGAAATGGGTGAGATTAATAATGAAACATACATCTAATATAATAATGTCCTACGGATGCTGGATAAGAAAGCCAAGTTACATCTAATAATGATTTCAGTTGTCAATGTCAAATATTAACGTATGCATTAAAATATGGACGAATTACGGATGGCGATTGAAAAAAAACTGCAAAAGATAATTCAATGGATCAAATGTTCCTTAAATCCTACGCTTATTAAGGCTTCTACAAAAATGCTTCCATTCTTACGGCTGTTGGTCGAAGCCTTTCCCATGGCAAATGAAAAGATGGATGTCGGCATGGTCGTCAGCTGTCTCGTGGCCTTCCGTTTGGCCACGAAATTATTCGAGTAGTTCCTCCTTTTGAGGTTGATCTAAAGACTTTCTGTCGGTTGCAGCTGACGTTTGGAGCTTGGTAGGCTTCGGTACAACGTTTATCTTCAGCCGGTCCATCTTCTCTATTGATCTTTTGGCATCATGGGCCAAGTCCAACCGAAAGACCACATCCTCTTTTGCGTGATACTTCTTGATGAAGGCGCAAGCCCGAAGGAAAGAGCAGCAGCTTGGACATTCCCTTCTCGCTGATCGTCAGCCACAGAACAACCTTCTGGGTGATTGCCTGTAGCTCAGACACGACCGGCTTCGACAGACAGTCCGCAAAACAATGTCCATCTCTCTGTCCTGGTTCTTCTTCGCCGTTCCACCAACCTCTCGGCCTAAGGCGTGGGACGATGAGGCCTCCCGTGATCTTTCTCTTCTGCTTCTGATGTGTTCAACGGTCGTGCACCATTGTCGGGCGGACGGAACCAGGAACTAGAAGGCAGAAAATATTGTAAATGTCGGATCGGCTATGTCCGGTGAACCCGAAGTGCTTCACTGTTAACATCCCCTGTGGACTAAATTAACATCCATGTTCTTCGAATCCATCTTCTTATTTAGTTAGTTACACACCTGCTCTGACAACCTACTGATCGATCCTAAGGATTAAACTGTGCTTCTTTAGTCTAGTGAATTATCTCTTATACTACATCTTAAAAATTAAATTATTAATAAAATTAATCATATATACTCGTAGGTCTAAAATCTCAAAATATTGTCTAATTTCCGGAGTGTCCGTAGCGATGTTTCATTCTTATAATAAATTTTTTTCCCACTAACACAAATTACTGACACAAAGACCAAAACTGACTCCACTACCCTATGCGAAACGAAATCGTTACAAAGTTTTCGATAATGTTGTATACTGAGCCAACGAGCCGAATTACATCTTCTTGCATTTTTCTCCTCCACAACTGCTCGGTTATGTGGCATAGTAGGCTGACCGGTCGTGTAGCTCAAACCAGTACCATATGGCGTCGAATGCTTCTCATGTAAGCAAACAAAAAAATCTCGGTTAATGGATGATAATTTGTAGATTTGTAGATGTATATGATTGCGAATTAAGGTGAGTATGGTAGCATTTTTTTTTGTGTTGATAAAGAACTTACATCGAATAGTGACGTGATTGTGTATAAGTAGGAGCCCTGCTTATGAAAAGCGAGATTAAGTTCTTTGAGTATGGTTTGTATTCAGAGGAAGAACAAGAGGATTTGATTTTGGGTTTTATGGTAATAATACTGATCCCCAGAGTTTTAAGCCGACAAATCTGGAATATGAAGATTGTGCCCAACATGTCAATTTTGCCGCTAAAGAATATTTCACCAAACTTGGCTCCTCGATTCTGTTCTGTTAATTGCTCGCATGGTTCTTTAATTACATAAAACCTTAATAATTTATATGGTTATGCAATAAGAGGCAGATTTTTTGCTGGGCAGAATTTAATATTTTTAAGATCACTGATATACAATTTATATTGCAATCAATCCTTTTTCCTCCTTCTAACATTGTTTTTAAGATAACTGATGTATATAGAAAATGAAAACATGGCTATGTTAAGTTTGTTCATTGAGACTGTTCAAATAAATGAAAGTGTCTGTGCATGTAAAGTAGACACTCTCCCTTCGAAGACGTTGTCTTGTATTCAGCTCCACTTAATAGCAAGATCAATTTGAATTATCTCTCTGAATTCACAGTAATGCTGCAGAAAAAGCCAAATACGGACAGCGGACCTGTGTCCTCCCTTAGCTCAGTCGGTAAAAGCGCGGCTAGACAGCAACACCATGCTGGAGGTGACTGGGTTTCATAATAATGCAAAAATGGCACCTGGCATCGAAAGCTCTTAAATAACTGTGGAAGTGCATGTAGAACACTAAATTTAGAGCAAACAATCCGCGGGAACATAAAAGACTCCTTACGATACGATCTCAACAAATCGAATAACCCAGTTTACAATATCTATAGGATGGTTTGTTATGGAGGGTGTGTTACTCTCACTTCTTAGAAAAGATTCATAGAGTAGAATACATAGCACCACAATCGAATCAGCAGGATAAAGAAAATGATACTGTTCATTTCTTTCTAAGCTCCGGTTGTCACACCATTCCATCGGCTAGTTTAAGCTTTAATGATACCCTATTAAAATATAACTATTAGACTCTGACACGTTGGTTGACCCTGGATGAAATAGTAGATAAATTAAACAATTCTGGAAGAACAAGGCGTCAATTGAAAAATCGTTGAGGCTGTTACAACTAAATTCATCGACAAGATTGAACAATTAGTCAAAATCAGAAGAGACAAGAAACAACAAGCGCTCTCCTTTTATCCACAAACTGTTAGCAACAGAGAGTTGGCGTTCCCACTTTTTACCGTTCCAATTCGCTTCCAATCGGGTGCCCTGATGGTGCCTCTCCATATCTCCATTATTAGAATGTGTACGTAAGAGGCAAGGGAACTAACGGTCAAAA